>CAJNDV010035787.1:14694-24801 GCA_905221635.1 Symbiodinium sp. CCMP2456
GGTAGGCCGGATACATTGGGGTTTAGGGTTTAGGGTTCGGGGTTTGGGGTTTAGGGTTTAGGGTTTAGGGTTTAGGGTTTGGGATTTAGGGTTTAGGGTTTAGGGTTTAGGGTTTAGGGTTTAGGGTGTAGGCTTTTGTTGGATAAATTTGGGTTCATGTGGTGCCTCAATAGTTGGAGCAGGGCATGGCTGCATACTGTAACTATCATGATCATCTGAAACCCCCAAAAATAGCATTCATAATCATTCAAGCTTTTTGTATAGGTACCCTGATTGGCTTCTCTCCCTAATCATGACTCTACATTTTACTGACATACTTAGTCCCCTGAGCCTCCAAGCACTTGTACCGCATTGCCTGAACCTCAATGTCATGTCAGGCATTTCCCTGGGATCTATACTATGTTTCTAAGACAAGGCCCTGCAAAGCCCTAGTCTAATTGTTCAAAGCCCGTTCCTTTTCATGAGCATGGCAATCCTCAAGTCAATACCTTTTTGCCATACGCCCCTTCCAAAATTAGCTGATAGGCTTCACGGTGCTTTGGGAGATACAGGCTTAAGCGATTTTAGGGTCTTGTGGCCTCCTCTTGCCCTTCATCTTCTCCCTCAACTCATTGAAGAGCTCCTGCGGGCAGATGGGTTTGGCTCTAGGCTACACAGGGGTCGCCGTAAACTCGAAAGCCGAAACCCTGAAACCCTAACAGGTTCGCATGAGGCTGAATCTGGGTTCTAAGGTGTACGGCTGAGGTGTGGTTCTAAAGGCTGGCTGAGGGTCTCGAGGGTTTGTCTGTTCATGCAGTGGCTCTGAAGGTTGAGAGCTCACGGTTTAGGTCGGCAATCAATCCTGGATCATGTTATAGGAACCGAAAGTTCCACATGCCAAGATACTCTGCCTTAATCTACATACCAGGTGAACCGTTGAGAGGTCAAATCCACCATGCTTCTGCTGGCCTTGTCGCACACCCCAAAACCTCGCATTCATAGAAAAACTCCGAACATTAGCGCTTTGTAGGACGCTAGGACAGGACTCTATCATATTTTCCTGATGGTTGAAGTCGTTCATACGGACGTAGAGTATAGGGATGTATCTGGATTGTCGCGGAATGATGCGTACATCTACCGGGGCAGCTCTTAAGCCGTCACCACCAACCAAACCCTAAACCCTAAAACCCTAAACTCCAAACCCCTAAACCCTTAATCACACCCCAAACCGACAAGAAACCCCTAAGCTTCTTCGAGGCCTGGCGAGGTTTCGCGGCTTAGGGTAAGGACACAGGAGCAGACCATAAACTCCAAATGCCGCGTAAACAGGGTTTAGCGGTTATGGCTTCGGGTTTAGAGTTCAGCGATTTTGGAGGGTGTTGACAATCGTTTGTCCTCGAAAGGAGGGTGTCACGTTAATTTAGAATTCCGAAACACCCCGAGCAGCCCCGACACTGAAGCCTTCTGCTGCTTGAAACGCGGACACGGGTTTTTAAGAGTTGTTTATAGGGGTTCTTTAAGGGGTTGGCATGGGTTCTTTAAGGGTTCTTGAGGGGACTGCGGTTTTATCCGCGTTCTTTACATGTTCTAGAAAGTGCTCACACAAATTATACAGGCCTCTTTCACCACCAACACCCGAATCACGCGAAATCCTAGACTCAAGAAAACCCCGAAACCAAAACTTCGGACTCGGGCAGCAGCATCTGATAGCACGTTGTCAGCGGACAACAAATGATTTCATAGTCTGACAGCTCGCCTCCATCTTGGACAGCATCTCAGCTTCGGGTTGAACTGACATGTCTTTTCGGCGTTTGCTTCTTTGTTGAGTCCAGATGTCGCTTCCAGAGAATTCAAGCTCTGCCTGCTCGAACTCTGCCGCAGGGGAATTGCATTTCAGCTAGAAGTCGTCAGAGTCGAGGCGGGACGTGGCTGCAAAACCTATCGGAAGCTGTTGCGCTCGAGCCTCCGAACGTTAAAAGAAAGCGACGGCAAATTCAAGGATCGTCGCTGCAATTTTCGGGTTCCCCCACGTCGCAACTCCTCAGTGAGATTACTTGTTGTCGTCCGCAAGCCGACCTAACTTCTTGAGTTTGCAACCCCCAGACCCGAAACCCTCAACCCGACAACCCCCACCCTCACTCCTGAACCCTAAACCCTGAGCCCTAAACCCTGAGGAACCCCCAAAACAACAACCCTCCGAATGTCCCAGGCTCCTCGGGCTTCTCGATGATGTTGTTCTCCAGCCGCAGCCACAAAGGCACCTCTTGGGGTGTGGGGGAGGTTTAAACGGCTTTTGCTTCTAGCGTTTTGGGGCTTAGGGCCCCCTAAAATCTCCGGAAGTCTGATCCTTTCGACCAAGAGGCTCGGGAGGCTTGTCGCCACTATCGATGCAGCAAGGGTTACTTGGGGCTTCCCGTGATCCTTCAAGTAGAGCTTGGCTTCAAGAAGGTGTCGGGTTCAGCCTAGCCCGCAAGCCCTACAAACCTTCTTGGAAAACCCCCTTCATATAGTTCACGGAAACCAACGCGAAGGAACTGCCTTGAATCTCAAAGGAAGCCTTAAAGAATACATGCCGAATTTCCGAGCGTCAGGCCTTTCCTATGTTCGTCATCCTTCAAACCATGTGGGTTCCGGCCCTGGAGCCCAAAAGACCCCAGCTATAGGGAATTCAAAACACTTTTTGGGGTGATCATATCCCCCGAACTCCTGGATAACCCCACTCTTGAACCATGCTGAAAAGTCAGTTACAAAAGAACTCATGTACAAGCCCAAGGCAGACCCCCGTAGAGAGAAGTCTTGGATTAGTTAAAGTTAAAGGCTGTTGCCTTAGAGCACAAAACCCGAAACCCGAAACCTCTAAAATAGGGGCCTTAATAATTAGAATAGGGTCTTGGGGTCTTTTATACTTTTCCTAGAATCAGGAACCCCCCAAATAGTGGTAATTATTTGGGCCCCTATATTAAACCCGAAACCCTGAATCTCCCCTTGGGGCGGCGCAGGGCGGTTGTCTTTGAGGACGGGCGGATACCGCTCATCTTGCCCCAGGATGCGGACCAAGCCTTGCGTCCATCTTTGTTGGAGGGGCCGGGGTTTGGCGCAGTTTAAGATTCCGTGCAATTTAAAATTTTGCACTTCGAGTTTCGCAGGAAGGTCCTGTTACCGCAGTTGGGCTCGCGCCGTTGTATCCGAGGGCGGCCTCAGAGTCTGCTTTTGGGGCTTGCAGGAATGACGCCCCCGTGCACCTTTGACTTGGGCCTGCTACAGGTCGGAAAGTGTCGTTTGTTGAGCACGCTGGTGTGCTCCACATGCCATTTTCGGATTTTGGGAGATAGGTCGGTTGCTGCCTTGCGTCTGCAACCGACCATCTTTGCACAACTGGAGCTGCATGAAAAGCGAAGTGGTTTCTGAGAAACAGTCCCGGCGGAGCAGGTTGACGATGACATGTTGAGCTCTTTGACCTTTTGTTCCAGTGCAGCCCCAGCCTTGGTCGTACTCTAACTGGCACTTTCTTGTGAGGCTCCCTCACAGAAGCTTGTTCACTCTTTTTCCGGCATTTCCTGCTCCGAGCTCCCTGATGCGCCGAGTGTTGCCGAGATGTCACTGTCTCCAGCGCTTCCCGCCTTCCCGCTGCCTTGTACTCCGGCTCACTGCTCCCCTACCTTCTGTGCTCATAAGGTGAGATTAGCATGGTAAGGGAGGGGCTTAGGGTGTAGGACTGCCCCAAGACCTCCAGGCTCGTGAACCGTTTCTCTTCTGTGGCCGTGCCACCTCCATGTTGAGGCAGGAAACTATAGTCAGTTGAGAGTTTCGATCTGCTGGGGGCTTTGATCCTTAAACCTTCTGCCGTCTAAAATCCAAAAAGAGCATCGAATGCCAAAAAATGCTCAAAAACTGAAATCTTAAAACCAAAACACTAAACCTCGGGCCTACTTGCATTACCTGTAACCCGCTTTAATGAACTACCCTACCACCAAAAGAGCGGGACGATCGAATCGGCTATGCTGCTGCTTGGAACGTTGCTGTCTCGGGCTCCGGCCGTCGACCCCCTGACGCCTGAAGTAGTTGTGCCTCGGCTCATCTTGTGCTCGGCACTGGGACTGGTACTACTCCTATGACTACTACTACCACTACTACTACTACTACTACTACTACTACTACTACTACTACCACTACTACTACTACTACTACTACTACTACTACTACTACTACTACTACTCACGAAAGTAACACTGCCTTGATCGTCACTCTCGTCGTCGTCAAGTACCAACACGAACGCACAAGAAAGCAAAGTGACAGACGGAAATCTCGCCACAGCAACAACTGGTAATTTCAATGTCAGTACGACCTTCGCGCAAATCCTGATAGTCAACCACCTCCAGCAGCAGCACCGGCACCAGCAGCAGCAGCACCACCACCACCACCACCAATGTTATCCTCGTCGGCAGCACCGTCGTCATCGCGGTGTGACCGTCGCTTTCCTTGTCATGGCCGCTACTGTGTTGCCAATGACAGTCGTGGTCGTCGTCGCCATCTTCACCATAGGCATGTTTTCTGGGTGATGCCCATCATCACTGCCATGTTCATACTGTACAGACCAACTGTCCTCATCGTATTCACCATCGCCATCATCACCGCTGCTGACATCATCAACATCGTCATCGTGTAAGAGTTCGTATAAGGGTTCTGCAAGGGTTCTACAACATAAGCCTTCATAATATGGAACCCACTGCAAAAATCCACAATTCTGAGCTTACAAACCGTGGTCACTCACTTTACCACGACAACAATTTAGGCTCCGCTGTGCAGGTCCCCTGTACTGCACGTTGCGTTGCACCGTATGAGCAGACATGTTTGAATCTTGGAAAGTGGTATCGCGCGTCGATGCATCTTTCGCGCAAAAGTGTTTTTCCTTTCGCGCCTGCTTTGTCAGATCTTTCGCGGACCCTTTACACCCTATCACTTTGCCGGTCCTGTAGAAACTGTAGACACGGACCTTTAGAACAACCATCATATCTGGAATAGGGTTTTCGGGTATAGTGTTGTAGGCCCCCAAACCTTCGAATCTCGCCCGAACCCCGCCCTCGTGGAACACTTGCCGGAAGCCCTACTATAAAACCCGCATAATCGGCAGAAACTTCCATAAACCCCTCAACCCTACACCCCAGACAGCTCCCCAAAGCCGAGATCCAAAGCACAAGACCTCCGAAGTCCGCTTTTGCAAGCCCTCCCAAGAACCTCAGAACCCTGGAACCCAGAGCCCTGTATCCCAAAAGGTCCTAAATCCCCAAAGGCACCAAAACCCCAAAAAAGGCTCGCCAAGCCGGCCCGGAAACGAGAGGTGGAGCTCCAGCAGTGGGACAGGCTGGTTCTTGATGTACCCTTCCGACAAGGGGGTTGAAGGTTTAGGGTTGAGGGACTGGGGGGTTTTGTAAGACTTCGCATGAGTTTGGGTTTGGGGTTTAGGGTTTAGGGTTCTAACAATAGTTGTAAGTGTTTCGGCTGTCCGGGGTTTTAGGCTGTGGGTAGAGCGCTGCGTATGGTTTTCATTGTCTTGGCTTGGGATTGCGCGGATTTCCCTTTGAGGATCCGTCCCCCTAAGCCCAAAGCCTTGAACACTGAACTCGTCTTAGCCTTAAGCCCTAAGGCTTAAACCTTAAGCCGTAAACCCAACCCTAACCCTAAACCTTGAACCCTAAACCTAGACCCTAAGCAAAGCTATACAGCCTGATCCCTCCTCCTAAGCCGTAACCCTCGGTACGTATCTGCCAGTTGTGGCAACAACTCCCGAAACACCTTAAGGACCTAAACCCTAAGCCCTAAGGCCTCAACCGCACGGACCGGGTTCAAGGTGAGCTGGATTCTCTGGAAAGGCGGACCGCGCGGACCAAATCTGCAGATTGAATTGGCGCCGGCGCACGGGACAACGAGTGAAATCTGAGTCATATTCCTCAGGTATCGGTCGGCGTGCCAAACGCGGACGCGGGGCTTCATCGGCAAATCCCTCAGATTCCAGGGGACGGGGGGAACCTGCGAAATCTGAGCAACGTTAGTAACATTGCTCAGATTTCGGTCCGTTTGCTTGATGCCAGCCGGCAAATTCCTCAGATTCCAGGCGGCCGGGGTGAACGATCGAAATCTGAGCAATGATAGTAACATTGCTTAGATTCCGGTCCGTTTGCCTTGACCTATTGAACCTTTCTGGACACATTGAATCACACCATCTGGCCATATATGCCTGAATTCCCGTAGCTAGCTTGTTTTATGTTAGGACACTTGAAGTTCCTGATGTCCGAAACCCCAGACCCTGCCTGAAAGAGCGTACGCCGACGCGCGGCCGAGCTTGTTGTGATCGAAGCGCATCTTCCTGAGGTGATCAAAAACGCGGCTTCGGGCGCTCGGGAGCTCTGTGGGGCTTTACGATTTCGAGAAGCCCCAAGTCCCCAAAAGAAGAGGCAAAGCACAGTCTCAGCATCCGAGCTCCCCATGAGAAGTCCGAGTCCCGAGGCGTGAGGTCCGTTTCGTTTTTCACGCAGCCATTCAGGGTGCTTGGCTTCAGTTTGGGGTCTTCGACGTTCCCTTCCCCTCCGCCTTGAGGAGTCTTCAAGGGCTCTTGTTGGAGTTTGGCTCATTTTTCCACAACAAGCAAACCCAAAGTCCGAAGCCCAAGCACTAACCCGAAGTCGAATGCAGAAACAAGCCGGCGCCCTCGACGCTGAAGCCCAAAACCCAGACCCGAAGCCCTAGGAGCCTTAGAGAAACCCTTGTACCCTTCAAGAAACCCTCATAGAAGCTGAAACTCCTGAAGCACCTAAAAAAACCCTCAGCCCGAAGTCCGAAAGGACTGTGGCAAAACCTTATAAGGACAACATCATACCCCTGAAGATCCCAAAAAACAATCAGGAGCCCAGGAATCACCTGGGAACCACTGGGGAGATCACCAGGACACCACGAGCAGACCCCCAACCACCAGGAAACCACCAGGACACCACGGCAAACTTCCTCCCCCAGACATTGGCGGGTGCAGGGTTTAGGGTTTGGGGTTTCTGCTTCCCTCCATATACTGGTGGGATTCAGAGTTCTCGATGCCAAAAGATGGCCGGGAACATGTTCCATGGCTCGCCGCGTGGCCAGACTAACCAGCTGTCTTTACACCCCGCATTTGAACACCGTAGCGTTTACCAGACTGTTTGGGGAATGCAACCCTGTAAAATGTGTCATAAGTTCTAAGGAACCCTATAAAGCCATATGAAATTTTACAACCACCACCAATACCGTTAGCTCTGTTACGATATGCTGTTATTGGAATAGGGCTTTGGGATGTATTCGTGCAAACTTGCGTTACCCTAAGGACTACTAAAACTAAGTTTTCAGGCCCTGCAACACTCTTTTTTTGTAACCCTTACAACACCCGTCAGAACCCAGCGAAGCTCTGTAAAGCAATATTGGGACCAATCCTAGACCCTAATCCCGAAATGAGGTACTCTTCGTATCATACTGTAACCTGCGACAGCTCCATGAAACCTTGTAGAACCTGTAAACGAGGTACTCCAAGTATTGTGAATAAGTGAAAGCATAGCGACCCAACCACCAACCTTCAAATCTCAAAAACGCTCCACTAAATCCCACCAAACGCCAGGTCTACCCCCTACGAGTATTTCAAAGCCTCTAACAAACCCTCTAACACCCTCAACTCTCCCCAAAAACCCCTCAAAACGCAAAAAACAAAAAAAAAAAAAACAGAACCCTCAGACCTCAAGCTGTCTTTTGGCTGGGCGGCTCTGCGCCGATCTTCAAGCCGAAGAGCTGCTTCAAGATAAGATGAAATCCTCGCTCCCGGAGTTGCAAACCCCTGTTCTGTAGGGGCCTTGATAAGTAGAATAGGGGTTCCTTTAAAGGGATCCTTAAAGGGTTCTATAAGGGACCCATGATAGGGTTCTATTGTCGGGGCCTGATAATCAGAATAGGAGAATAGGGTTTTGGGGGTATATTATACACTATGAAGAACAAGGCGCCCCCCCAAATAAAAAAGGTCATTAGGAAGGCCCCTGTATTACAAACCCTTATAGTAACCCTTGTAGCAGCCCTGGCTGTAGCCCTCTAGCAGGAAACCCTAAACCCTAAACCCTATACTGTCTAACAGGAAACCCTTAAGGGAGGTCCTTCATCTCCCAGTTGGTTCGAGGAGAAGTCGATCTGCGAGGCGATGTGGAAGCCCTCGGACGTCGGCCCATGCTATGGGGTTTTGGGTGGTAGGGTTTGGGGTTTAAGGGCTAGGGCTATGGGGTTGAGGTGTAGGTTTTGGGTGTAGGGTTTGCGGTTTGGGGTTTTGGGTTTGGGGTTTGAGGGTTTGAGGGTTTGAGGGTTTCGGGTTGCGGCTTCTCGGCTTCAGGGTTTCAGGCGGTACGGTTGAGGTTTTAGAGTTTGGGCCCCGAGCTTGAAGAGACGCGATGCTGTAGGACTCACAGCTTCAGGCACTTGAAGAGCCGCGCGGAGGGGGGGGGGGGGCTTTTGGCGTGCACTAAACTTGGTAAGCACTTGGAAAGCAATGAACCCGTGGAGGCTACTTTGAGGCTTTCTTGGTTTGTTGGGCTGAAGGCTTGGTAGGGTGTCATAAGGTTAGAATAGCCCTGTAAGCCCTAAACCCTCAACCCCTCTTGAAGAGCCGGTCAAGGCTTGTTGGGCGTGTTATGTTAGGTAGGGGTTTAAGATGTATACTGTAGGGGCCCGAGGAACTAGAAGAGGGTTTTGAGGGTTTTATACTACGATTATAATCAGGAACCCTCAAAATAGTATTGATAATTCTTTAGGCCCCTATATTGGGCCAACAACTCCAAACCCCTTTGGAGCCGCTTTGCACCCTTGTGACCTCCTACAGCGTCCACCATAGATCTTGACCCCCACAGATCCCAAAAGACCTAAACCGAAATGTAGAGCCCTGATTCGAAAGAAAACCTTTGATTACTAAGCAGAGACTATTGGACGATTTTCAAAGGTGATAACATGAAGGCTCTGAAAGAAATGAGGCTGCTTAATCAGGAGTTTATATGAACCCTTAAACCCCAGCTCAAACCCTAAACCCTCAAACCCCGGACCCTTGAACCCTAAACCCTAAACCCTTAAACCCCAGACACTTTGAACCCTAAACCCTGAACCCTTGAACCCGTTAGAGGCCGAACTCAGAACTCCACACCTTGCCAAGCCAGCAACATGGCCTAAGTCCAAAGCCCTGACGCCCTAGGCATCGCAGCCACATAATATAGGGGGCTTAGTAATTAGAATAGGGTTCTGGGGCCCATTATACTATAATTAGTATAAGGATTTTTTTAGAACAGTATTGGCGATCATTAAGGCTCCGATCAAAAGGGTGCGGTTGTCAACAAAACCCTAAACCCTAATCCTAGGCTCTGGTTCAAGTCTCGACACTTAGCCCCTTACCCTTGACCCTAGTACCAAAAAAATGCCGAAGCTCTTCTGCAAAAACAGCAGCAACAAAAACATGCTAGAGAGAGCGAGAGAGCCAGAGCGCGCGCCAAAACAATAGGCAACAAAAACAATGCACCGCGCGGCATCCTGGCTTCTCGTTTGGAGGCCCTTCTTCCGCATGAAGTCCTCGGCTTGAAAACTGGTTGAGGGTTTGGGGTTTTAGCGCATTTAAAGTCTGTGCTGGAGTTCCTTATTTCTTGCCACTAAACCCAAGTCCCTGCATCCTTTTGAGTCGGTCCTAAACAGGACGAATACCACGGCAAGACAGGGACGCTGAAGTTCTGAAAATGGTTTCGATGAACGGTGGCTGAGGTCTTGACTCCAAACCCTAAACTGGAAGCTCAGGGTTCGGAGTTGGGGGTGTAGTGTAGGGTCTGGAGCCCACTTGAAATGGCGGGTTCTTCTCAAGGAGCATAGCTCAAGTTGTTATAATATGGAAATGAAAACCATTTGCTTCTTTCACCTATATATCACAACTATACCATACATGTACATATAGATATACGTGTATGTCTGTCTGTATGTATGCATGCATGCATGCATGCATGCATGCATGCATGTATGTTTGCAGGTATGTAGGTATGTAGGTATGTAGGTATGTAGGTATATGCATATATGTACGTATGCATGTATGTATGTATTTAT
>CAJNDV010035790.1:0-16905 GCA_905221635.1 Symbiodinium sp. CCMP2456
TAGGGTTTTGGGGTTCCTTTTTAAGGGTTCCTTAACGGGTTCTATAAGGGCTACTAGAAGGGGTTTAGGGTTTCAAAGGTTAGGGGCCTTAATAATCAGAATAGGGTTTTGGTTTTAGACTATACTACAGTTCTAACAAGGAACCGCCCACAATAGTTTTAGTGAAATTAGGCCCCTATATTACTTGAGCACAGAAGTCGGAACTTGAAACACAAGGGTTTAGGGTCAAGTTTGGGGTTTAGGATCTTGTGCTTAGGGCTTAGGGTAGGATTTAGGCTTTCAGGAGGTCTTTGCCAGTTCTTGATGAGTTTAGGGTTTAGGATTTCAGTGCCAGTTCTTGATGAGTTTAGGCTTTAGGGTTTAAAAGTTTAGGGTTTAGGGATCCCTAAACCCTAAACCCTAAACCCTAATCCCTAAACCCTAAACCCTAAACCCTAAACCCTAGCATTCAAGGGTCTAGCGCCCTGAGTCCGACATCGCAGATTCCTGCGTCCACAGCCCCGAGGTCCTCCACGCGCGCGATGTCGCCATCCCCGGCGGCAGTCCACAGATTCTCCTGGTTAGGGTTCAGGGTTTGGGGGTTTCGGGGTTTAGGGTTTAGGGGTTTAGGGTTTGCTTAGGGTTCGGGGTTTAGGGTTTAGGGGTTTAGGGTTTATTTAGGGTTTAGGGGCTTAGGGTTTAGGGTTTAGGGGCTTCGGGTTTAGGATGGTTTAGGGGTCAGGGTTTAGGGTTCACGGTTTAGGGCTCTAAACCGCTGACATGCATTAAGCTGCGAGTTACGGTCAAGAGTTCCGGCTAGAGTGTGGGGGCGCGGGTGAAGAGTAAGTAGCTGCTCTTACAGCTATAACTACAAGCAACTTCCGTGAGGTACTTGAAGCTAATCCACTTCTTCTGGAGAGAGGACAAAGAGGACACCGTGGACCCTAAACCCAAACCCCCTAAAGCCTAAATCCCAAAGCCATACATCCCTGCGGCCCCAAGCTCCAAAAGCCATAAGTAGAACCAAATCCTGAACGTTTCAACTGCAAGAACAATCTTAACCAGAGACTGCATATACATCTCGGCAGCAACCCTGAACCCGAAACCCTAAACCCTGAATCCCAAACCCTAGACCAGCCTGAACCCTGACAAGCTGCAAGAAACCCTTCAGCGCTCGACTCAAGCCCTTTAGGCATGCAAGCCGAAGACCCTAAACCTCATGCCCAGAACCACGAAACAGCCCTAAAGGGTTTGGGGTTTCGGGTTTTAGGGGGATTTCTTAGGTTAGGAAGTATACCTTAGACCCCAACAGGCCGAAACAGCCCTAAAGGGTTCCGATTTTGGGTTTAGGGTTTTGGGCTTAGGCTTCGGTTAGGATGTATACCTTAGACCCGAAAAGCCCCCACCCCCTAAACCCACAACTCTAGCAACCCCACAGCTTACCCCCATCTAAAGCCATGATGCATCGAATCCCTGTGGTATGGTTGATGATACAAATCCTGCATTACCCATAAAAGGAATATAACTTAATTCCCATAGTTTAAGGTCCTAAACCCTAAACCCCAAACCCGGGTCCGTAAAGTAATGCAGGATTTATATCATCAACGGTAGAACCCCCAGACATACCAACATCGAAAAGTGGAAGCCACGAAGTCCTCTAAAGCCTCTGAGTCCTAAACCCTACACTCAAGTCTCTAAACTCAAAGCCCTAAGAAGCCCTAAACCCTAAACCCATAAACCCTAAACCCTGAACCCCTAAACCCCCCAATTCCTGGAACGCCTAAAGCCCTGACTAATCCCTAAACCCCTAAACCCCAAAATCCCTAAACCCAAGAACCCCAAAATCCCTAAACCCCCGGTCTCTTTGTTTGAGGCTCCGGCATCCGGGCCAGCTTCGCGAACTCCGGCCGCCGGCTCCGCCGCCGCTCGGAGCTGCTGCAGAGCCGTCTGGACCTGGCGGTGAGTCTTTAGGAATTCGGGCTCTAGGGGTGTAGGGTTTTAGGAATTAGGGCTTTAGGGCTTTAGGGTTTAAGGGTTTAGGGCTATAGAGTTGAAAGTTTAGGGTTTAGGGTTTAGAAATTAGGAATTCGGGCTTTAAGGCTTTAGGGCTTTAAGGCTTTAGGGCTTTAGGGCTTTAGGGTTTAGGGTTATAGGGTTTAGAGTTTAGGGTTCAGGGTTTTCGGGCTGTAAGGCTTTAGGGTTATAGGGTTTAGGCTTTAAGGCTTTAGGGTTTAAGGCTTTAAGGCTTTAGGGCTTTAGGGTTATAGGGTTGAGGGTTATAGGGTTTAGAGTTTAGGGTTGAGGCTGAGGAATTCGGGCTTTAAGGCTTTAGGGCTTTAGGAATTAGGGCTTTAGGGTTATATGGTTTTAAAGCTTTAGGGTTTAGGAATTAGGGCTGTAGGGGTTAAGGTTCAGGGTTTTGGGGCTTAGGGTTAGGGTTTAGGGTTTGTAAGTTTAGAGGTTTGGGGTTTGGGGTTCAGGGGGTTCGTGGCTCTATTATAGGGCCTTTATTGCAGGTCTGTCTAAGGGTTTTGTGGTTTAAGCGCCTCTTTTCCCACTTGCAGTATTGAAGGGTTTAGGATTTGAGGGTTTAAGGGCTCAGGGCTACGGAATGGACGCTAAGGGGGTTGTAGAGAGGGCTCCTACTGTTGATGATTTAATCCTGCATTACCTTAAGAACCCTAAACTACGGGATTTGTGGTATATTCCTTATTATGGGTAATACAGGATTTAAATCATCAGCGAAGGTTCTGTAATGGAGCCCTACATCCTGCACGATAAACAATCCTAACCTTGAATGCTAGAGCCGTAAAGTAAAGCCGTCAAGACACCGCAAAGCTTAACAGCCTCTAAGCCCTAAGCCCTCAACCCTGATTCCTAAATCACCTACATTATTCCTGAGGGTTCCTTATTATAACTATACGACAAAGGAAATCGAAACCCTATTGTTCGAACTGTTGAGGCCCCTATATTACATGCCCGGAGACTCCTAGATCTGCAACACTCCTGCAATGCTAAAGCCCTAAAGCCCTAAAGCCCTAAACCCTAAAGCCTTAAACCCCAAAGCGCAGAAGCCCTAAAACCCTAAAGCATTAAACCCTAAAGCCCTAACTCAAGCCTTGCCTTCTTCAGGCTGATGTCGGCAAACTCAGGCTCCTTTGGGTGAAATCGGCTTTGTGGCTTAGGGCTTAGCTTCAGTGAGTTTTCGGATTTAGGCTTTGGGATTTACGGCTGTACCTATAGTCTCCATTGTAGTTCCTTTTCTTGGTTTAACCAAATATATATTAACGAGTTTATAAGGTATCACCAAAAAGGAACTACAATGGAGACTATAGGTAAGGTTGAGGCCATGAAAGGCTCAAGCATTTCCGGTTTGCTGCGATTTGGGGGGGTCTTGCGGTCATACTGTTGATGGACAAAAGTCTGCATGACCCAAATATAGTATAGTACCATAAATCCCGCAGTTTAGGTATATAGGGTCATGCAGGATTTTGTCCATCAACCGTAGGATCAGCCTCTCGGAAGGAGTGACCGGACTTTGCAAAAGATCCGATTCCGAGGCGTCGCCAGTGGCTCCCCAGAGTCTCTAAGAAAGCTTCTTTGATGAGGCGAAGGAGGTTCCAAGAAATTTCCAGATTACTAACAAATATAAAAGGGGTTGTGGAACTATCCTAAACCTTAAACCCCAAACCCTAAACCCTAAACTCACAGCGATGTTGGACTCTATGAGATCCCCCCCTTGTTCCAAGCCCTACGCATCCCAATACAGCCCTGCCGGAAGATCCTACTTTGGAACCTCTGGATCTAAATGTACCCTAGAATTAAAGCCTGCCTTTTGAAGGCTCCTGCTCTTATATAACTCTTAATAAAGGAAAGTAGTTTTGGGTTCAGGTTCAAGTTCAAGGATAAATACGAGGAAATCAGAATAGGCACGCAAAAACGTAGGCTCTTTAGGGTAGGGGGAGTCTCAGGGGGAGGCCCCAAACCTCAAACACTCGACCCTGAAGCGGGTCATGCTGCAAACTCAGCCGGGCCGCTACCCTCTGTAGTAGGGTTTAGGGTTTAGGGTCTAGGGTTTAGGGTTTAGGGACTTCCACAACTCCGAGCAGTAATGTAGGGGCCTTAATAATTAGAATAGGGCTTGGGGCCCAGTATGCTATACTTATGACAAGGAAACGCCCCAAAACAGTATAGGTAATTATTCATGCCCCTATATTGCAGTCGAGGGTTTGGGGCCTCTGGTTCGGGATTTGACGTCGAGCTAAGGGCGCCAACAGTGAGGAGTGGGGTTTAGGGTTTAGGGTGTCAGGAAACTGCAGCTGTTATTACCCTAAGGGTCCATGTACCTAAATAGTACATGCTTTGGCCTTAGAGTGATCCCTGTTTGGGTACTTTGGGGCCAAAGCATCTACTATTTGGGTACATGGACCCTTAGGGTATGACTTACCAACCATCCTCATCCTCGAAGCAAACCGGCAAAGCACGGTGAACCCCGCAGTAAAATCAGTAATCCCGAACTACACCCAAGACCCGATAAGCCCTGAAACTTGTCAGCTGTAAGCCCTCCCTAGAAAACCGCAACAAACCGCTTTCAGAAAGGTGTTTAGGGTTAAGGGATTCAACCGCAGATGAGTGGCTGTAATCTTGCGACATCAAACGACAAATATCCGCCATTGACATACAAACATACAGACCTACATGCACATATTCAGATGCGCGCACACACATGTATAGTATCTGCTTACATGTTTGCTTCTTTATTCACATATTTCGGCAACTACTGGGTTCATTCTGTACGAGCTGGCAGGCCAACCAGTCCTGCTTGAGCTGCGCATGCAGCGTGCGGAAGCCTCGATCTCTAAGACGCTTTGGAACTGATTCAGGGGTGTGGGGTTTAGGGTTCATCTTCATAGCAGATCCTGTGTTTAAGACTCAACCTCAAGCTTCTACAACACATTTGGGTGTGAGAACTCCTTCTGAGGATTTGGGGCGCCGGTTGTTGCATGGTTGTCTGGTTGAGGCTACCCACATCCAACATCCCCAAACCTAGGCCAGACATTGAACTATGACATTAACTTGTAGAGGGAGCCTTGATCTGATCTTCATGCGGGTATACTCCTTCATTAAGGGGCTTCCTGACATGACACAGTAGGGGATCATTGGCTGGATCTAAGGCAGATTTCGCAGTTATTGGGTGTTCCTGGTTTAAGCCCTAAACCCTAAACCCTGAACTTCCCTAAACCCTTAACCCTTAACACCCATGAACCCTAAACATCCCTCAACCGTACAAATCCGTAAACCCCACACATCCCTAAACCCTAAAAATCCCTAAAAATCCCTAAACCCTAAAAACCCGTAAACCCTAAACCCCAAACATCCCTAAACCCTAGATTAAGGGGCTTTGCAGTCTCCGGCTTCTCTATACATGCACGCACATAGGGACATGGAGAGATTGAGCGACATACAGCGAAAGTGAGATCGACAGAAACCCTAAACCCTAAACCCCTAAATCCTAAACCCTAAACCATAAACCTCAAAGCCGTGCTTACTCATGCGAGGGTCCGAGGGAGTCATCTGCAGCCAGGAGCTGCCGCAGTCGAGCTTCCAACGCCGCCTCCAGCTGCAGTCAAGCCATGTGCCCGTGAAGGCTTAGAGTTTTAAGGGGGTTAGAGTAATGTAGGGGCCTTAATAATTAGAATAGAGTTTTTCGGGGGTTTTTTTATAGTTATAGTATGCTATACCCCCAAATCCTATTCTAATTATCAAGGCCCCTATATTATCCCGGAGCCGTATAAAACTCGTACGCTTTCGGGTTAGCTTAGGATTCGTCTTCAGGGTGGGCGGTTTGCATTTCCCTAAATCCATCTAAACCCTTCTTAAACAGACTGGAGATAGAGATAAAGATTGAGACGGACATGGAAACAGAGATATGGACCGAGAGAGAATGAGCGGGACCGACACTTTGAAAGAGATATAGGTGCGATGCAAAGTCACATACAGGTTTGAAAAAGGACCACGTGCAGCAACAACGACGAGAACTGCAACTACATCTTTGTATGAGTGCATCTGTTCGATCTGTTTACAGTTGATGATTCAGAAGTGCATTTGCAGCTACACGTTCCTTCTTCTTCTCGATATTTCTGGTCCCATTGCGGGGCTCCTTTGCGTGCCTGGAACGAGAGCAAACCAAGGCTCTAGAGACCCTACTGGTAGCAGGTGGCACCCCTTTTTGGTAACTGCTTCATGTTTAGAATTCAAGGTTCCATCGCAAGAAACTAGGGCAACCAACTAATATAGGGGCATTAATAATTAGAATAGGATTTTGTGGCCTCATTATAATAAGGAGCCCCAAAATAGTATAGGTAACTATTTAGGCCCTAAACCCTAAACTCCTAAGCCCTAAACCCTAATATTAATCGGTACTGTCATGTAGGGTCTCGGAAGGATGCGGAATTATGGGACTTGGCGTTGGCATGTCGAGTCTGGCGCTCGGGATCTAGAAGTCTGCCTGCTTCAGACATGTAATTTAGGAGCCTTTCCAATCAGAATAGGTTGGGAGGGTGTGGGTGTGGTATTACATGCTTATTATTCCGACCCTATCGTAGGTTTGGACATCCAAGGCTTGCGAGAATGGGAAGGATCGACGCGAAAACCAATCTACGGCTTGCGAGAATGGGAAGGGTCGACGCGAAAACTAAGCGGGTGGCAATAAAGCACCACAAGCAACATGAGTCTTCGGAAGCCTTTTGGGACGTATTCGGGCTTCCGCATGAGGCTTCGTACGTCAAGGTCTTGCGGGTTTCCTATAGTATCCCTTTAATAGAGCCCTTAGGGTCCTTAATTGGGTATTTAGGGTATAATAGAGGGTAGTTGGGGATGGTCAGGCTAGGTCAAGTCTCCGAGCATGACCATGATCAATATTGCATTGCGTTGCTTGCGGTGGAACAAATACTAACAGTCTTCCCAGGTCTTCCCTTCTAGTCCCTCATATGGTTTAACCATATGAGGGACTAGAAGGCAACTTATAATGAACTAGACCCTCAGACTCAAACCGTGTTCCAAGCAAGGATTCAACACTCCAAAATGCAGGTTTCCAACTAAGTCGGCAGGCAGCCTGAGACTGTTAGCCGGCCTCCATTCAACGCTGCTGGCTCCGCAGACCCAGGATAAGGTGGCAGGTAGTGGCAGTCAAGTTTTGGTATCACGTCGCAAGATTTTGTGTCTTGTTTGACAGTACTTGCAGAGAACAGTGCAGAGAACAGTGCATGAAAGTCTTCCTAAGTCTATGTGTATTCTTCTCGATAGTGGAAGCTATCGCGACTGCAATGCCTGGGAGTGTTTTGTTGGATGCGGTCCGGGTGGTTTTTGGGATTTTTGGGTGTCGGAATCATCATATCCCAGGAGCTGAAAGTCATGGTCGTCGCTTGCTGATTGTTATGGTTTGGACCAAAGCTGCAAAGCATCACCGAACAGCATGGCCCATGGTAATCTGGCATGGCACTGGTCGGTATGACAAGTGATGACAAGAATAAGAAGATCAAGGCCAAACGTGTGAGCTATGTAAATATCATATGTACAAATACACTGAAAACTGAGACGGCGATGACTCCCAACGCCTAGCAAGCCCAGCTGCCTCAAGCACCACTGGTCATCAAACCTAACCACCCTTAATCCCCAAACTTAAGTACAACATGCCAGGCCTGAAACCTTGATTAACTCCTTGAGTTCTACTCCCTATGAGTAGTACCCTAAACCCTAAACCCTGAACCCTAAACCCTAAACCCTTACCGCTCCACCCCCGCCGCGCCGTCGCCAGAAGCTGCTGTCCCGCACTCTGGAGGAAGACGGCCGCAGCCTAAATGCCGGAGATGCTTTGCGGCTGACCTACTTGGAGGATCATGGGACTTAGTGTGTAATATTATAAGTTTCCTAATTTGGGTTTACAGTTTAGGGGTTTAGGGGTTTAGGGGTTTAGGGTTTAGGGTTTAGGAGTTTATAGGGGTTGAGGGTTTAGGGGTTTAGGGTTTAGGGGTAACTAATATGAAGAAAGCCACCTTCATTATGACCCCAGTTACTCAGGCCCATGGTCCTTTGAAGTGCTCCCCAATAACCCAAGGAAATCTATGGTCATACTGTTTTTTTTAACGGTGCTGAAGTTTAAGACATGCCGGAGAAACTGAAACGGCTAGATAGAGATAGAGAACTAAATTTAGACAAGCGCAAGTAGACACACTCAAGATACAACGGGGGGCCATCAGACAAAGCACACTCCTTTCAGGTCTTGCTGCTAGTGAACCAGGAAACCCTACAGACTGAACCTCTGTCTCCGTACGAAACCACCATCCTAAACGAAGACGAAAGTCATTCCGGAATCCGTCAAGGCAAACGTCGTGAGTGCGGTTAGAGGCTCGAGATGTAAGGTTCCGGGTGGTGGGAAATGACTAGTGTTTTCACTGTCTCTGGGGATGAAAGAAGATTCCTGTAACACCTGGAACCCAGAATCCCAAAGGCTCTTTACAAAGTAGTTTCTTTGCCATGGTATCCCTTCCACACTTGCAGCCAAATATACCCTTAATGGCCTCTCGCCCCAAGCCAGAGGGTATTCAGCTCCGTCCATCAGCTTCCTCCATCTCAAACCGCAATCCTGAACCCGATGCTGTGGGATCCATGAATGTCGAAGATCCTTGATTCAAACTTCGCCGGCTGGGATTGACCTAAATAACTATAAATAAATAGATATATGTATCTGTATGCTTATATATACATGTACATGTACACACAATTATATAGACACACACTCACTTACCAAATAACTCACAGTGCTTATACTTGGTACACATACATGCATACATACATACATACATACATACATACATACATACATACATACTTGCAAAAATCCATAGTTATACCTACCTACCTACCTGCCTGCCTACCTACTAACCACCAGCCGACCGACCGCCCGACCCGACCCGACCCGACCCGACCCGACCCGACCCGACCCGACCCGACCGACCTACCGACCTACCGACCTACCGACCTACCGACCTACCGACCCACCGACCCACCGACCCACCGACCCACCGACCCATCGACCCACCCACTCACCTACCTACCTGCCTGCCTGCCTACCTGCCTTCCTGCCTACCTACCTACTTAGCTACCTACATGGACACCTGCAGATGCAATTTAATCGTACATACACTCATGCGATGGGTGCCGACATACCTGCACACATGCATTCGCCGGGGCTCGGACTGCACTGGTTTGGAAACGATGAACTTCCAGCCTAAGACTTTCCGGGTCCACCTTATAAACCCCAAACCCTAAACCCTAAGTCCTAAACCGCCTGAACCCTAAAATCCTCAACCGCCTAAAACTTAACTCATAAACCATGGCTGTGGGCCTTACATCTATGCATGGCCAAGTTCCCTCTACCCTTCAAGGAGAACATCCCGCTTTCAATTTCAAGCCTGAGCCCGAAACTTATTACAGCGGCCACAGCATAGATACTCAGCCACTGCGTCCTGGGCAGTAAACCCATAAGAGTAACAATGGCTTGGGAAAGGGCTTAAGGTCAAGAGAATCGCGAGAGACGCTTCACCAGTACTGTCAGGCATGGGATTTCGGCGTCTTAGAGTTCCGCTGAACTCTACAACCGTAACTCTTGTAGAGCCCAAAGGCCGGATTTAAGCACGCAGAACAAGGTATTCTCTGAACCATACCTCCCTCGCCCCCACGCCCTCATTCATCTACGACCAGACTCCTGCTACTGCGGCTGCTTTAACCCTAACCTCAAACCCTAAACCCTGATGTTCACTGCTCCGGACTGAAAGCAACGTCTCAACGTCGGAGGGTTGAGAGCTCCTGCTGGAATTGCCTCCAGCTGCTCCAACTGGCATCTCGAAAAGCTTGCTGGGGCAAGGCCCAGAGGACAAAGCAGGCTCCTCCGCGATTCATGTCGCTCATCAGGCTCGGACCCTAAACGCAAGCTGCTCGGTTTAGGGTTTAGGGTTTAGGGTTTAGGGGTTTAGGGTTTAGGGTTTAGGGGTTCAGGGTTTAGGGTTTAGGGAGCTCATTGCGCCTGCCCGTCCCAGTCTCCACGGCTTGCTGAAGATCGTGGTGGTGTGAACGGCTCGATCCTGGAAGGGCATGTCCAGCCTGGTGGTATTCGGCATACCAAAGCTGTCCTCGGTATGTGGGTGGTTGTCAAAATTATGGTCCCTTTTTGGGTCCTTTTTTTGTAATACGGCACCTATTGTTTCGGGTACCCCAAAAGGGACCATAATTTTGACAACTACCTATGTGTTGTTTGCTTCTGCGTAATTTTGTGTATTTCGGGGCATGCGACAATTCAGAGCTGCCTGCCCCAACATCCCAAAGTCTGCTAAAGCACCTCACGTATCTGAGCCTGAGACCAAACCCACGGCGACGAACCAGGGCTTCAAAGTTAACGCTGCAGCTTTGGAGTTTGGCGATCTCTAAGCCCGTATGTTAACCCGCAACCCTGACCCTACATCCTAAACCCTAACCCTAAACCCAAACCCTAAACCCTAAACCCTAAACCCTAGTTAAACCAAAAACCTTAAACCCTAATTCAACCCTGAACCCTAAACCCTAAAGACCCAAGCCTGGGTTTAGGGGTTTAAGGGTTTGCGGTCTCTTGCAAGGCCCTCACCCGCGCGTCGTTGACCACTGCCTGGCCATGTGGGTCTCAGACCGTGGGATGTTAGGTTTGGAAAGCTTTTAAGGGCCTATGGTTTGAGGTTTATACGGGCTGTCAGGAGTTTGTACACATTCTTTAGAACGGTTGAACTCGCAGTTTTTTGTGAATGTAGCACGTTGTTGCGACTTTAAACTGGATGTCTCGGACATTAAATACAATCTAGCGTACCTGTTCACACGATATATTCACAGTAGCAACAGAATTGCAATACATTGATCCGATGTTTAAGGCTTCGAGTCTAGGGTTTACGACTCTCAGTATCAGGCCCACTTGAAGCCGAACGGAAACTCACAACAATGCTCGATGTGCCCTGCAATTGAGTGACGCTCTTGACCTGAAGGGGTCGCAGATGCCCAGAGAGCTAGAAAAGGTCGCCAACTTCGCCAACGATCCAAACTGCCTTTGGTTAAAGGTTGTACAGACTTTATCGTTTTCCCGCGCGCATGACCTGCAGCATCAAAGTTTAAGGCTTTAGGGCTTTCGGTGCTTGTTATTGGAAAAAGTGTGCTGATCCGGCCATGCACTTGGCCCACTCCTGCTCATTGCGAGACTGTCTTAACCCTAAGAGTCCATGTACCAACATATTGTACGTACTTTGCCTTGAAGTAGATACTTGAGGGCCCAAGGATGTCCGACATGGCCTAAATAAATAACCTATACTCTTTTGGGGGTTCCTTATCATGATTATAGTAGAAGGGGACCCAAAGCCCTATTGCTAATTATTAAATTAAGGCCCCTATTCCCTAAACCCATGTTTCCTTCGGGCTAGGAGATGATTAGGTTCTCTTTCACCTACGGGGAGCAGTCCTTGTCAATTGCCTGGTAGCACACGGTATGGCCTGCAGGAAGCCAGAGGCTGTAGTTTTTCTGAGCCCACAGGTTCATCCATAGAACCAATACCCCGAAACTGCTTGCCTGCACCAGGCCTAACCAATCTCCCCCTACACCGTAATACCTACAAGACCCCGCAAACACAAAAACAACAACAATAGAAACGCAACGCTGAACACTGAAAATCAGCCGTGCCCCTTGGAAAGCACTTCGGCTAAAGTGCTACACCGAAAATCAAGCGTGGCCGGCTGCACTTGATCTGACCGTCCTCGCGACTTTTTTAAGCCTAATTAAGTACTGGCAGTATCCTACAGCACGACTCGAATGCCACACATCTCATGCCTAGACGCGTATGGGAAACAGATGCGCAGACCCTCATGACTCATAACTTCTACACCAGGAGTGTTCCTCAAATCATGTTGCTGACCAGCCTTCAAAAACTAGGGGAATTCCTGACCCCCTGAACCCTTAACCCAAAGGTGCTAGCCGGACGTAGTCCTGCCAAACAGCCACGGTGCGCGGACGGCCTTCCAGAAAAAGGAACGTTTCATGTGTTTTGTTACGGGTTCAGGGTTCAGGGACTAGGGTTTAGGGTTTAGGGATTAGACGGCCATGGACCTTCTGGCGGTTTGGGGGTGTATGCTGAATTCAACTCGGGGTTTACTTAAAGGATCACGGGACTTTGTAAATAGGGTTAAAAATAAGGTAACTGCATCTTTCATGACTTGTACGCCAGTCAAGGTGAAGGTGCCTGCAACTTTACTAAGTACTATCAGTCCCATGATCCTCCAAGCAGGTTGGAAAGCTTAGGATCATAGTGCTTTGGCTCCACCAAGAACATCGGGAATGTTGCTACTGAGTGCCTAGGCCATTGGTTAGACAATGATTCGGTATTTAGGTGCTCATAGTGGGCTCCATGCGCAAGAAAGCAACACTTCTATCACGACCAGAGCCAGCAGCTTTGATGGTTTGGGATGAGTCTGGTGGCAATGATGTCATGCCCAACTAGGTACTCGAAGTGAACATGCTGTGGTTTGGGGCCCGGGTTAGAGATCCACATTATATCTGACATGCTTCAGAAAACTTCAGAAAGGACCGTGAGCCCGCAACAGCCATGGCATGGTTACTGAATGTGTTTTGGGATGTCGGTCTTGCCTCGGAACTGCTTGAGTTGCTGCTGGCATCCGGCGTGTTGTTAAAACTCTGCATGCCTACCCCTACCCCACTATGCCGGTCCAACGGCACATGCATACTGTTGCAGAACCACATGCCCCCTAAAAGAACCTCAAACAATGACTATAATGATCATAGGCACCTTCTGAGACTTCGTGATGCCGGACAACATTGACCTCTGTTTAAAGTTTAGGGCTTAGGGCAATATGAACCATGTTTTTTCATGGAGGTTTGGGCTTAAGCTTCTGCAAAGTATCAGAATTGATATAGTGGCCTTTACAATTAGACTTGGGATTTTGGCGTATTTATAAAAAGGAACCCCCAAAATAGTAGAGGTAATTCTTTAGGCCCCTACATTAGCTCACAGCGAAGAACACCGAGCGAATAACTTTCTCAGGGGCGGCGAAGGCCTGGATATTTCGGGGTTTACTGTCCTCAGGCTTCTGAGTTCAAGTTTGGATCGCGGAGAATCTACCTTAGCTTTTTGGACTTACGGACGCATGATTACCCTTCAGCTGGGGTGGTCGCAACAACTTGCCGCGCTCTTTATTACAGGCCATCAAACAACAGCCACGCTTGAAGTGCAGGCCCAAAAGTCTTTCCGACGCCGACGAATTGAGGGTCTAAGGCTGAGAGCTTCGGGTTTCGGGTGTTGGGTTGAGGGATTGGCCCTAAGCCTTAGAGCCCAAACCCTGACCCCGAAGCCCCGAACCCTTAAGCCCCTAAACCCTAAACCCTAATCCATGAACCTTAGGACCGTAAGGCTGAGAGCTTCTGAACTTTCAAGCCGTCGAAGTTTTCTGGCGCTGAAGCCAAAGGTGCGCCTTTCAGAAATACGCAAGCCTGAACCCCAAACCCGCAACCCTGAACCCTCAGCTGTTTTTAGAAAAGTTCGAGGCCCTGAAATTTTACCTCCGGGTTATAAAATTATGTAGTCTCGGGCTTGGCGGATGTCATTCAAGTCGAAACAGTTTTGACCGCGCCAAGCAGCCACATCACCATCAGCAAGGCCTCTCGGAGTGACTTAATGAAGTGCTTAAACCCTTTTTGGGGGGGTTCAAGAACTGAGGTTTTGGAACAACAGCTACGGCTTAGAGCTCGGGGCTGACATTCGGAAAGGTAGGGTTTAGGGCTTACGGGAATTCGCAAAACTGCAAGGCTGAATCGAGCCAGATTGCCGAGATGCAAACAGCACCTCGGGCCTCAAACCACGCACGCAAAACACATCGAGGGAGTTGAGGATGTGCCAAGTACAGCAACACTGCAACAAAGCATCATGTTCAGGCATGGTGCTTGACAGGACTACATAGGGTTTAGTGCTTCAGATGGTTGCAGTATCCCCGAAAACATTGATTGGAGTTGCTTGTTCTCGCCCCACATTTGACAGCGCATGCGCCTTGAGCAATATGAGAACCTTTAGTTGGTACCAACTGTCTCGACTGCGAGCCGCAGTGAACCACGTCGCAAAATGTCTTTTTTCAAGATGTCGCCGTACATAGGAGCGATAATCCACCGCAGGGTTCTCTAGCTCAAAAGACCTAATCAGCTGCAAAACTCTTCTGAGCCCATGACTGTGCTACAGCATGGCTCGACAAGAATCGGCCCTTATATAGGTCCTGGCTTGGCAGCTGCCACAGACGGTTCTTCTCATGGCCCACTTCCAGCTGTAGAGATAACGTTCCAGCCAAGCTGTGCTGCTGCCACGTCAGCGTTACGCCAGTTTTCAAGCAAGAACGTTTCACGAGCCCACGAGTCTTGGTTGGATACCAGACAAAGATTCCACCAAGTTACCTTCTAAACCGTACATGCAGGATCCATGCAGGAGCCCTCCCTGATCTGTTCATCACATTTCCGGTCGCCATCACAACACCATCGCCATTAGCACCATCAACAACACCATCATCATCGTCGTCAGCGTCGCCATCATTATGACAAGAACTAGTTTGCAGAGTCATCAGCTTACTATCACATTCCTCGTCGCTTCGCTGTTTGATCTTGGTCGTCCTCCATCCAGGCTGGCTCCAAACAGCCGCCACCACAACTGACCCTCAACCCTAATATAAGGATCGGAATAATGAATAAACAATAAAGTGATAAGACTATGGAGTACTACTCCTGAGGGTTCCTGATAACAAAAGCTGTTATACTATTGAAAGCCCCGAAGCCCTATTCTACCACTCATTGACTTAAGTCCCTATATAAGCCCTACACTACCCTAAATTTAATTCCCTGTATCAAACCCTACACCCTAACCTCTAAGAGCCTAAACCCTAAACCTTAAACTGTAAACACCTAAAAACCAAAACCCTAAGACCATCTGCTTCCCCTTCGCAGCACATCGCCGCACAAGCCGAGGAATGCGATTCGGCGAGATGCTGCAAAGGTGAAGCCAAGGGACGGGGCTTCGGGTTTAGAGGTTTAGAGGTTTAGGGCTTAGTTGTTTAGTGTTTAAAGGTTTAGGGTTTAGAGGTTTAGGGTGAAGGGGTGTAGGGCGCTTTGAGGGGTAGAAATGCTACTCATTACTCGAACTTAACTAAACCCTAAACTTCCTGAGCCTCAACCCATCCTCCGCCTTTACACTCTGAATAAGCCCCCCATCCCGCCACTCCCCCCACAAGACGGTGCAGTGCTGTATGCACCCTGAACCCTAAACCTTAAACCGTGACCCGAAACCCTAAACCCTAAACCGTGTGAACCCTAAGACTCAACCCTAAACCCTAAACAGAATCCACAAGGACGGCCTGCATCTGAGAGCAGCTCAAACCCCTCGCAGATCAGACGCCCATGCGCGAGAAGCTGCACACCTCCAGGGCTTTGGGGGTTCGGGGTGGTTTCGTGTTATGGGCGGAGGGCTTGCCTTGGTAAGGGTATAGGAGGATCAGGACACCTAGGAAGTAGGGCGATAAGTACCTTAATTGGTACCATACTTGGAGGATCATGGGACTTAGTAAGTAAGGTTATAAGTCCCTTCATTGGGGTTATAAGTAAATATAAGCATAGTTACCTTAGTTACAACCCTACTTACTAAGTCCCATGATCCTTTAAGTAACTAACTACAAAGCTGCAGTGCACTTACTTTCGAACCCACTTTCTCAGTCAACTGAGCCTCTAGGTAAGCTCCCTAAGCCTGGAACGCTTTACACCTTAGGGAACCCTGAGCAACACAGCAATTTAGGGTTTACAGTTTATACGGTTTAGGGTTCAGGGTTTAGGGTTTGGGGCAGTCTTATACTACTGCTAGATAGTTAGGCACGTATACACATGGAGCCTAAAACATGTGCTGACGGGCAAAGCGCGCAAGGGCCATGCCCGAGTCGCACTGCTTCTGCAGCAGGTCGGCGCTGAGAAGGATTTCTTGGAGGATCATGGGACTTAGTAAGTAAGGTTATAAGTCCCCTAATTGGGGTTATAAGTATAGTTACCTTAGTTATAACTCCCCATTTACTAAGTCCCATGATCCTTTGAGTTGCGTGACAACCAAGGATGTACGGTGCTGATGGTGGCACCCGGGGCCTGCTCTTTGAGGCAAGCGAGATCAGAGATGCTAAGGCCCCAAACCCTAAAGCCTAAACCCTTTAAATCCTAAACCCCAAACCATCATGAAATCACAGATGCTGCTGCAACGCTTCAACTTGGCATCCCAGTTCCTGCCGCGGCCCACAAAAGCATCTTGCTCGTCGGCGTCGCCATGCGGAAGTATTGTGCTGAATATATTTATGTCATAGCTATAGTATACTGTATCATTCTATACTGTACTATACTATACTATACTATAGTATACTATACTATACTATACTATACTATACTATACTATACTATACTATACTATACTATACTATACTATACTATACTATACTATACTGTGTTACATCATGTTATATATATATATTGCGATACTTTGGAGCCACCCTCAACCTTTATGGTAGTTCATGCTTCCTGGGCTGCAAGGATATGCCATAAGTAACCTCTCCAAAACTTGGGCAAGGCGTGATGCGCTAGACCCTGCGCCGTCAACCTGAGCTCTCCACCGAAAGCCCTAGTATAGGGGCCTTAACAATTAGCGTAGGGCTTTGGGGTATAGTATACTATAACTATAATGGCTTTAGGGTTTAGGGTAATATAGGGGCCTTAACAATTAGCATAGGGCTTTGGGGTATAGTATACTATAATTATATTGTAAGGAACCCCCAAAATAG
>CAJNDV010035794.1:0-15397 GCA_905221635.1 Symbiodinium sp. CCMP2456
AGACAGAAGTGATCGGGCACCCGCCGTTTCCCAATCTAGAGCGAACCCCAGAATGTTGGAACATGGGTTTAGGCTCATTAGCGCTGGGATGCCCTATAATTACTTCACCTTAAGGTCTTGAGGGTACTGAGGTTCCAACTTTCTGGCTCCGTCTTTATTGGCTAAGGGTTTAGAGTTCAGGACTTGATGGGGTTTCCTTCTAGCCAAATAAACCTACCCTTATCAAGGAAAGGACAGACACAAATATGAAGGAGCCCCAGGAATGTAGAGTTGGGGAGTTTGGGGGTTACAGGTAAACCGATAAGCCCACACCTTGCAGGCCGAGGACGCCTTGGCTCAAACCGCTGAGATGGCACTGCCTGCTGCAGGCCTGCCCACCTGTATCTTAGTGGCTGAGTAGGTAACCTTTAACCTTTTGGGGCTCTTATAATCCTACTATAATTCAAAAGGTTAACCTTTTTTGGGCTAGGGTACTCAGCCCCTAAGGTATGGATGTCTTAATGGATTTACAGGGTTTAAGATACCTAAATCCTACCTCATTGTAGTCTCCGTCGCACTTCCTTCTGGAGCTACCCCTAGGCATTATAGGATCCTAAAGTCCTAAACATGAAACTGATTAAACCAAAAACAGAAACTGCAATGGAGACTGTAGGTATATCCGGAAGCTACAAAAACCCTATGACATCCTCGAAGCACCCTTATGGAATCCCCATAGAGCTCTAAACCCGAAACCCTCAACCCTGACCCTCACCCGGTCCTACACCCTAGAGTTTAGGGTTTAGGGGTTTAGGGTTTAGGGACCCTTCAAGTTACTACGGGGCCCAAACCCTACTGCTCAGGAGACTTCCTGGCGAAAGAGGGCACCTCTGGAACGCTGCACGCCATGCAGGGGCACTTCACTGCAGCTCAGAAAGATGGCACGGGCCCCCAGTCCCAAAGCGACTTAGGGTTTAGAGGTGTAGGCTTCAGGGTTTAGGGTACATGGAGTTTTAGGGTTTAGGATTCAGGGTTCATGGATTTGGGGTTTAGGGCCGTTTAGTTTCGCGTATATGTTTGGGGGTCTAGTTACCTGTTCGGGGAACATCTTATGATGTTCAAGGGTTCTGGTTGCTGTAATGTAAGAGTCATCAAAGGGGTTGCTAAAGGTTTTGTATATTGTAAGGCTTACTATAAACACAAGTCCCTAGGCCCTTATAACCCTAAATCCCAGGAGGGTTTTACGGCAGTACGGAGGTAGAGATCTGCTTTGAAGGTTCTTACTAAGGGTTGCAATTTGGCAACCTTTAAACGTTTCTCTTATGGTTTCTTCAGAGATTCCTATTGATAAATACTTTTCAGGGCCCCAAAACTACTACACAGTTACTGAGGGACGGTTTTAAGAGTGTAAAATAGTGGTCTGAATCATTACCTATACTATTTTGGGGTCTCCTTGTTATAATTGTAGCATAGTATGCCCCAAAAGCTTATTCTAACTATAAAGGCCCCTACATTAGGGAAGGGTGTTTGGGGGCTTAGGGCTTGGAGTTTGACTCATTCGTCTGCCTGACATGCAGGATGCTCAGGGTGTTTAGATTATGCTTAGGGGGACCAGCTTTGAGCTGCTTTGGGTGGCGCGGTTTAGGGTTTAAAATTTAGGGTTTAGGGTTTAGGGTCTTGTGTTGAGGGTTTGGGCTTGGAGATGCTGGTAATGGGTACAGAAGGGCTGTCCTGTTGTTTGTAATTCTGTCCCGACTTTCCCCGCATTCCCAATCGAAATTTTTGTCACAGTACACCCTAAACCCTAAACCCTAAACCCTAAACCCTAAACCCTAAACCCTAAACCCCAAAACCCTGTTCTCAGCAGTATGAAGGCCCTGCATTAACATATATGAGCATAGCTGTCCCAAGAGGGTTCCCCGAGGGTTCCCGATTGTGTCTGGACTACAGAGGTCACCCCCTAAACCCTAGTCCAATTATGCAGGCCCTATATTGATGGTTGAGGCTGAGGGTTTCAGAGTTTAAAGTTTCGGGCCGGGTTCTAGAGTGAAGTTGCTGCTTTGCTTTCTTTCTCATGTGGATAGTTGTCGAAATTTGGGTCCCTTCTTAGGTTAGCAACACAGTGCGGCACCCATTTTAAACAGGACCATCGAGGGACCCTCATTTGGAGAACTACAGAGCAATGCACCTGTGTCAGGGCTTTCTGCCTTCTCCAGACAAGGGTGACCCTCACCGGCTTTGTAACCCTAGGGCTCCAGGTGCCCAAATAGTTGCTTACTGGGTTGCAAATTGCATGGCTGGTAAGCTACTATCTAAGTAGCTGGAGCCCAGGGTAAGCCAAGTTTCAATATGTTTCAATCGTCGCTCCAGGACTGGATTTGGTGTAGCGTTTGCTCTCGAAGCCTGTGGAACTCTGAGCCCTTTACTTTACCCCAACCCGAAACACCCCCAAATCCTGAAACTCTGGACGAAACCCTCGTACCTGAATCCACAAAGCCTGAAGCCAGGCCTCCGCTTCGTTACTGGCACATCGCTGGGGCATACCACGGGCCTAGCAGCTGGGATATCACGAGCTTTGAGGTCCGTGAGCAGGCTGTCTAAGCCCTAAACCCTAAACCCTACCTGGACCCTGAAGAACCTACCTTTTTAGAGCTCCTTATTATGATTTCTTTATATAAGTCCTAAAAGGTAGGTTCTTTGGGGTTAAGGTAAACCCCAAACTAAGATCTACCCTAAGCTCCAAACCAAGCCTGCATCCTGCCAAAAGTCTCTCCACCGCAGTTGCTTTTTCGGGAAGTACTTTATAATAAGATCCGAAGTATGCACTTTGGTAAACCGATAAAAAGTACAATGGAGACGACAGGTTCAGGGTTTCGGGTTCAGGAGTGCCGGTGTATGGTTTAGGGTATACTCAGAACCCGTGGTCCAATAGAAAGGCATCAAAGCAGTCGTGAACTGAAAAGCCTGATTATGTCAGGGTTTAGGGTTGATATCATGTTGTTATACAAAAGTTGGTTCATGTCTCAGAAAAAACAGGAGAGTGGACATTTTCGGTTTAGGGTCGGGCGGCTCAGTGTCGGAAATGAGAGCGACTATCGGGGTTGCTGCTTCGTACCATCTCAGGAACATGGACTCAGCATTCCTTCAAGAAGTCACAGGTATACTCACTTTCATACATGACAAAAAGCAGAACACACCACAACGAATAATTAGTAGTAGAAGCAGCAGTCGTAGCAGCAACAGCAACAATAGGAGGAGGATTGACATGGTAATGACAAACTTGATGCTGATGCTCACGCTGACGATGGGATGTCTCCTCCCTCCTCCGCCCTGCTTCATATTGCCTGCTCGCATGAATGGACCCCCAAGTATCAACACTGCCAGCGGTACTGTCAGCGCGACGAACCCGGCCGTCTCAAAGCCAGAATCACCCCAAATGCAGGTTGCAGGGGTCTACACTCGAGCGGCCCCCAAGCATACCCGGAGCATCAGCCAGCCTTTCACCAAGGACAAGGTGCCCGCGGAGACGCAGGCAGAGCCCGGCGGTTGACTACTTAAAGGATCATGGGGGTTAGTAAGTAGGGTTATAACTAAGGTAACTATACTTATAACCCCAATTAGGGGACTTATAACCTTACTTACTAAGTCCCATGATCCTCCCAGTAGGATCCTAGGCCGCGCCTCTCGAGCGCAGGGTCCGAACTGGATATGCGCAGCGAAAACTGCTAGTCGAGGAAAAGGGTTGCTAAAGTCTCCATTGTACTTAGTTCCTTTTCGTGCTTACCTTATTATGGGCTCCAAAATGTTAATGGTTAAACCAACAAAGGAACTACAATGCTTCAACTTTCTATTTTCCAGTTGTGTGTGGGAGCCCGTCAAGACCCAGGTCCTGAACCCTGAACCCGAATTGAGATGCTACAGCGTGAACAATTAAGCGGTCGGAATCAATATCTGAAGACCAGTCGCGGAAGCCAACGTTGTTTGTTATGGGGTAGATTGAAATTGACGAAGTATGTGTTTATGTCTCGATGCCGAAAGAAGAGGTTTGTCTTCGCGAGATAAACCTCGCTGCACATACCAAGCCTTTGTTTGTGCAGGGTCTCATCATAAGGCTTGCAAGAGGAATTGCAGAAATCCGGCTTATCATCAAACGTGTCGGAAACGGCAGCGAGATGAGGTATTCGTCGCACAAAGCTAGCCCGAAATACAGTGACATGGGCGATGTTAAGCTCAATCAGTGCAGCTGCATGAACCTGGCTACCCCTCCGCACATGACAGTAGTGAAAGTTGCTTGGTATAAGAACCCGCTGGAACGCCTCACTCCTTCGGTACTCCCCTTTTTGACCCCAAACCTTGCCTGAATCCTAAAGAGCCAACCTTTTTTTTTATTAGGGAAAAAGGACTTCCTATATATATATATAATATATATATATATATATAATATATATATATATATAATACATATATATATATATAAGTCCTCAAGAAGGTCGGTTTTGTAGGCGTAGTTAAACCCTGTAGTCAGAGCAGCTGCGCGGCCAGGCGCTTTTGAAGCAGCTGGCTCAACAGTTTGATCAAGCTCAGCTCTTTGGCGGCCTTCTACGTGTTGCTTTGATTGAGTCTCATAAGGTTCAGGGCTTCGGGAAATTACTTCCGGGGCCTTGAGACTTAGAATGGGGTTTTCTAGCGGCCGTCAAGATTGAGGTGGTTTTGTTCTGCTTATGCGCTGTATGTGCCTTATGGGGTCGGGATTGTTACAGGCCCTCTATAAGGCTATATGGGCGTTTGAAAGGTCCGGCTTTGCAGGCTAGGGCATTGAGCTATGTTTTTGGTTGGGGCGGGGTCCATGCTTGAAGGTTGTCAAGGTTGAGGGTCTTGCGAGTCTTGCTTTCAAGTTTGAGGTGTATGTTTTTTCTTAGCGGCTTAGCGGCTTACGGTTTTAGGTTTAGGTCCAGGGGGTTTGGACTTCCAGGGTTCCAATTCTACCAGCGGTTTAGGGTTTATTTAGTGTTTAAAAAAGGGCCTCAACAATTACCAATAGTATTTTGGGCGTTCCTCATGATAATTACAATATCATGGGCCCCAAAACTCTATTCTATTAAGGCCCCTATATTCGGGTTTGAGCATTTTCTCGCCAAACCCTCAACCCTCAACGCCTGAAGTACAGTAAACCCGCCAAGATCTGGCAACCCGAGCCCCCAAAACCCTAAACTTTACCTGGAATTTAGAAGTGTGTAGAATAATCGCCTCTGTGTACGTGTTGGGCGATTATTTTACTTAAATTTAGGGGTTTAGGTCCCCTAAAATCTCCCCGCAGGCCTCAAACCTAAACTTTATAAACCCAGAAGGCCAAATTTGGGTTTCCCCTAAACCCTAAACCCTAAAAATGTTTGGGTTTGCGGGTTTGGAGCCTTCGGGGGTTCAACATTCTTTTGCCTGGCAACCGCTTGCCTCCACTTACCATGGGAAGCCCTAACCCCTAAACCCCGTCACCCCGAAACCGTGGACCCCTAAACCCTAAACTCCTAATCCCTAAATCCTAAACCCCTCAAGCCCCTAAACCCTATACCCCTAAACCGCTAAAGCCCCTAAACCCTAAACCCCTAAGGATGGAGTTCGACCCTTCGGCCAAGGATTGACATCGTGGCTGCGCTGGGCCCAAGTCTCCTGAGACTTGGCAGCTCCTGAAGTCCTTAACGGCCTCCTTTAAGGGTCCCTTCAAGGGGCTCCTTCACATGAATAAATAAATAATTAATTAAATAAATGAATATATATATATATACACACACGTATTTTGTCGGTTTTTAAGGGTTCCTTTACAGGCTCCTGAAAGGAGGTTAGTTACTTAGGGGTTCCTCTCGAGGTTCCTTAATGGTTGGTGCGGGCAGGCTGGTGCGCCCTCGTGCGCTTAAACACGCACCGTTGTTGATTGTCGAGGCGTTATCCATAAGAATATTGTGTCCCGGCTTCCTTGTCCGGCATGTATGTATGTATGTATGTATGTATGTATGTATGTATGTATGTATATATATGTATATACATACGCACATATGTACGGTATGTATGTATGTCTGTGTGTATGTGTGCATGTATGTATGTATGTATGTATGTATGTATGTATGTATGTATGTAGGCAGGCAGGTAGGCAGGTAGGTAGGTAGGTAGGTAGGTATGTATGTAGGTACGTGCGTATGTATGCATGCATGTAAGTGTGTAAAATATATACATGTATATATACGCATACAGACAGACAGGCAGACAGACAGACAGACCGACAGACAGACAGACAGACAGCAGACAGACAGACAGATAGACAGGCAGGCAGGCAGACGGACGGACAGACAGACAGACAGACAGACAGACAAACGGACAAACGGACAGACAGACAGACAGAAAGACAGACAGACAGACACCCACCATGTGCTCGTGTGTATAAGTACATGTTTACACATGTCTGAGGTCCTTGAACCCGCCTCTTCCCCACATGGTTTACTCCAGTATGACCAAGCTACCGTTGCGTATCCATACTCGCAGTAATAGTAGTTATATGCATCGATATTGCCAGTAGCAGTAAGTAGTATCAAAACCCTAAACCCTAAACCCGAAACTCCAAACCCTAGACCCCAAAACCCTAAATTCCAAAACCCTAAACCCTAAACCCCAAACCCTAAACCCTATAGCCTAAACCGGCAGCAAGAAGCGGCCAAGGCGAGGTCGGTCTCGCGAGGCCCCCTCGAAGAGCGAGCTCGTGGAGGACCGATCCATCTCAACCTCGGTTTACTCGTAGGGTTGCTTAGGGGTTGAAGGTTTACAGTCTAGGGATTTAGAGTTTAGGGTTTAGGGTTTTAAGGTTTACAGTTTAGGGATGCAGGGGTTTAGGGTTTAGGGGTGACTTGTATCTTTGTGTTCCTTAGGAGCCATCCTTGCTGGCTTTTGGATAGCATATACACTCAAAGGCGTTATTCAGAGTTTGGTCACAAGGGGCTTATGGATACGAGAGTTTCAGAAAATCCTCGGGCGATGTTGCAGAGCCTAAGTAGTGCGAACCCTCATTCGGTTCCAGAGTCTGGAGCCTCGGCTTGTCGTGGTATCGGGGGCTTCAGTAATTTGCAGGGATTCCTTAAGGCTTGCTTTTGCAAGGGCTACTGTAGGGGTTGCTATTGATATAGGGTCTTTAACAGTTTAACAAAAAGTTTGTGGGATTCTCTACTTCAGGTAGTTGCGATAAAGGAACTCCATATAAGTATAGCATTTTACTAGTGTAGGAACCTGAACAAGATGCCCTGGCCCTGTAACACCAATATGTTCGGATCCCAGATGAAGCACCCCCAACAAAGACCGAGGGTTCCTTAGCCCTCAGCCCCAAACCCTACACCTGGAGCCATTATTCAGGACCCTCGGTTCGACAGTTGATTCAAAATCCTTAAGTTGAATAAAACAGACAAATGGTCCCTCCTTCTAATGTAAAGGCCCTGAAAACATAGTATTTCTTAGGGCTCTTTGAATCATATGTAGTTATAGTAACCATCATATACCAACAGCAAGACGGCGCCTATCGTCTAGCTTCTATGAAGCACGTATTGCTTACTTATTGTATTATGGAAACCGTAAACCCTAAACCCTAAACTCCTAAACCCCTCAGCCCTAAATCCTACATCGTTTGTGGGTTTCGTGATGCTTATTGGGCTTTAGGATTTGGGTTTTGGTTTCAGGTTTAGGGCTTTTAGGGCGTTCCGGTTTGTTCGGCAGTTTAGGGCTTGGGCTTAGTACTTAGGGTGGTGTTATCGTGAAACTCTCCACTTTGCCCTGAAAGACACCGTGTATGAACTCCTTTAAAGAAAGAGTTGAACTCCCACACGGATCCCCTGCAAGGGATCTGTTCTGTGCTTTATGCAAGATTCTACCTGGATGGTCTCTGTTAGTGCCTATGTAGCTGTACTATAACAATACCTCAAAATCCGACTCCAGTCATTCTCAAAGCCGGATTCCAAGCATTGCGGCTGCTATACCCCTATATCCTAAACCCCAAAACCCCTAAACCCTAAACCCTTGTAGGCCCCAAGCAAGCTGGCATAGCCCTTACGCAGGTGTATTATACTATGCAAATACCGCAAGACCCTACTGAGAGTATCATGGCTGCTGCACCTAGACCCCAAAGCCTAGGCAGTCTAGCTGCCTCAACCTAAACCCGCAGCCCTAGACGTCGGTTTAGGGTTTTAGGGCTTAGGGCTTAGGGTCCGCAAACCCCTAAAAGCCTCCCCCAGAAAGTCGGTGAGCTCTATGACATCCCATTGCTCCAGCGAGAGTCTTGACAGAACTTCAGGTTCGCAGGTTGCCGATCGATTTCGGAGTGAAGGGGCTTTCTGCTTCATATGCGTTAGGACCTACCTTAACCCCAAATAACCTACCTTTTCAAGGACTTATATAAAGAAATCATAGTAAGGAACCCTAAAAAGGTAGGTTCTTTAGGGTCCAGGTAGAGTGTAGGATGTAGGCTTAGGGGTTTGGAGTTCAGGGTCTTGGGCTTTAGGGTCTAGGGGTAAAGGATTTAGGGTGTGGGTTTGGGGAGTTACGGGGGCTTTCGGAAACATACGGGCTACAGAAGGGCTTTGCAATGTTCGTGATGTGCAGAGGAATTTTGGAGCTTTGGGCTTAGGGGATTTTAACGGGCTTCTTTTAGGGGTTGTGGGTTTCGGGTGGTACTGGGCTTGGGAGTTAGATTTTGGCGGGTTTCGTGATTTAAGGAATTTAGGGTTATTGGGTTGAGGCGATCCGAGGCTTTACAGCTCTGCGAATGGAGTGTCGATGGCTCCCTTATTCCAATAAACAATTCCCCTAAGGGTCCAAGTAGTCCTTATTTATGGTTTTGGGCACCCAAAAAGGCCCCCAATTCCTTAAATCATGGGTACTTGGACCCTTACGGTTCTATATAACTTACTACGTAAGTCGCCGGGCTTCGGGCACTCTTCAGACCTTGAAAGTCTTTGTATTTACAGAGGGGCTCTGATCAACTTCATGCCCTGGAAGCGCAGCTGCAGCACGCCGTGCTAACGCCGAAAAATCCGCGATTATGTGCACCTGGGGATCCAAAAACCTACCGTTTTTAAGGGCTCTACCCTCTAATCCAGGGGTCATGACCTACTATTTTGCAGGGTTCGGGGTCACAGGCAGACACCCTTTCAACCCAACCCTAAGCCCTAAGCCCTTAACCCTTTCACCCAAATCCAGGCAGAAAAAGGGATGACGTCCTATGGGCTCTTGGACATCGTGCGCTACAGGAGCTCAGCGTAAAGGCTTTAGGTTTAGGGTTTACCTTAAGAACCCCTAACCCACTTTTTTGTAGGTTCTTATTATATACCCTAATATGGGATTTATAGGGACCCTACAAAAAAGTAGGTTTGGGGTTCTTAAGGTAGGGCTTAGGGTTAGAGAGCCTTTGAGTTTCGTTGTTTTGGGGTTTGAAGCTAGGTAAGCCAGTGGGCCCTTTTTCCTTTCTCAAGTCTCATAGGTCTTAGGTTCCCTGATAAGATACCCACTACCAAAAAGGGAGCCCATTTAAACCCGAGGCTACTGGGCATCCTAGTCAAGCTTCGGGCTTGCGTTCAAAATCTGCGTGGTTCATAGCTTGGGCGCGAAACATCCCCACAGCCGCACGGTCAAAGCAAGGTCCAACGGGCCTGGCGAACCATCAGAAACTAAGCCTCCCCTGAACTGAAACCCCAGGCGCTATCATTGCTTTCAAACCTAGAACACAACGTCGGAGCGCCCTAAACTACGCAACCTTTGGCCCAACCCCCCCCAAACCCTGAGCCTTAAAACCCTAAACTCGTTAAACCCCTTCAAGCCGATTTTGTAGCCCTTCCTTATCCAAGTCTGTCAAACCCTCAGGAAACTCGTAGAACACTCTTGGAAGCCCCTGAAACCTAAACCCTAAATCCCTAAGCCGTAAACCCTGAACCCTATTCCTGTCCCAAACCCCAATGCCCAAAACCCTACTAACCCTAATGATTCTAATGCCTGTGCCCTAAACCCCTAAGCACTAAACCCGCAATTCCCTAAACAGCAAACCCTAAAAAAACTAAACCCCAAAGCTTATACCCTAAACCCCAATTCCCTAAACCCCAAACTCTAAACCCTAAAGCCCCAATTCCCTAAACCCCAAACCCTAAACCCTAAAACCCCAATTCCCTAAACCCCCAAACCCTAAACCCCAAAACCCCAATTCCCTTAACCCCCAAACCCTAAACCCTAAAACCCCAATTCCCTAAAACCCCGATTCCCTTAACCCCCAAACCCTAAACCCTAAAACCCCAATTCCCTAAAACCCCAATTCCCTTAACCCCCAAACCCTAAACCCTAAAACCCCAATTCCCTAAAACCCCAATTCCCTTAACCCCCAAACTCTAAACCCTCAACCCCCAATTCACTAAACCGCCAATTCCCTAAACCCCAAACCCTAAACCCCCAATTCCCTTAACCCCAAACCCTAAACCGACAATTCCCTAAACCCCAAACCCTAAACCCCCAATTCCCTGAACCCCCATTTTCCTAAATCCCAAACTCGAGCAGGATGGGGCCTGCCAGTCCAGACGAGGCTGCCGGGTGAAAGTGCTTGGATTGGCTGCTACGGTTTTTGTTTTAGGGGTTTAGGGTTTTGGGTTTTGGGTTTAGGGTTTAGGGTTTTGGGTTTAGGGTTTAGGGGTCTGGGGTTTAGGGTTTCGGAATTTTGGGCTTAGGGCTTAGGGTTTGGGGGGAATATCGGTTTAGGCTTGAGGGTTGACCGCGAACCCTAAACCCTAAACCCCTCCAACCCTAAATCCTACACCCTAAACCTAAACTCTAGGGTTTAGGGTTTAGAGGTTTAAGGTTTAGGGTTACCCTAAAACCTACGTAAACTCTAGGGTTTGGGTATCGGATTTTCGAGCTTTAGGGGTAGGATTGAAAGGTAGGGGCAAACATGACCTGACTGTATGTGTACCGGCTATAAGCCCGCGAGTATGCTCTTGAGGGAGTTCTTGTGCCCACCGTCGGAGGCACTGTAACTCCACGCATCAGAAGGTGTTCTTGCCATAGTGGTACAGTAGGCTCCGGAGATAGCATTATGTTGCAAGAGACTGCAAGAGACTGCACCGGATTGCGGAGATACGCGATCATGTAAAAGAGGGCTCTAATCTACCCTAAACCCCAAACCCTAAACCCCTAAACCCTAAACCCTAAACCCTAAACCCCTAAACCCCTAAACCCCTAAACCGCCTAAACCCTAAACCCCAAAAGGGCCCACATGGTACTGTGCCGCCTTTGCGACTGCTCGAGGTCGTCGCTGCGCATACGGATCCTGGAGCTTCGTCCTGGTTCGGTTATCCTTGGGTCTAGCTGAGGCTTCGGGGTACTTAGAAATAAGTTTTAATCTTTGGTTACTATAAACCCTAAGAAGCAGCTAAAATTATAATTTTTGCTAGGAGTCTAAGTTCAGTATAGGTGGTTTGTCGTTTATGTACCTGAACCCACCAGAACCTACTTTTTTGCAGGGTCCCTATAAATTTCATAGTTGGCTGTATGATAAGAACCTACAAGAAACTCGGCTTTGGTGTGTTAAGGCAGGGTTTAGGGAGGTATGTAAACCCAGAAGTAGAGGTCCAACGCCGTGTAGGGCCCTGACAGGCAAGGGTGCCGTAGGTCAGGGATCTGTGTTATGTTACCTTGGTTCGAGATCGCTGCCGACGCTGTTTATTATCACCATTGCGGCCAATGTTACTATTCTTTACTGCAGCTGCAGTTGTTCGCAGTACTTTTTTTGGCTGAAGTTTCTATCGGTACAGTGTTCCATTCTCGTTTGCACAAGAGGTTTCTCGACTCCAGCCGCAACCCTGGACCTTAAAAACCCGAAACCCCTAAACCCTAAACCCCTAAAGCCCTAAAGCCCTAAAGCCCTAAAACCTAAACCCTAAAACCCTAAAGCCCTAAGTCCAAACAAGCCCTAAACCCTAAACCCTAAACCCCTGTACCCGCTTCGAGCTCAGCAACCAGGGAGAATCCAGAATCCTTGAGTCCTTCGCATTTAGGGGGGTTGGGTTTAGGGTTTAGGGGTTTAGGGGTTTAGGGTTTAGCGGTTTTGGGTTTAGGGGTTTAGGGGTTTGGGGTTTAGGGTTTAGCGGTTTTGGGTTTTGGGTTTAGGGGTTTAGCGGTTTTGGGGTTTAGCGGTTTAGGGTTTAGGGGTTTAGGGTTTAGGGGTTTAGGGTTTGGATGCAGGGCAGCAGTTGGAATGGCAAATGGTGGACAGCAGCTGCTCCAGACTATCGCTACGATGCTATGATGGTTGCTTTTATTTAGTGTTTAGGGTTCTTCGAGTTCTTGGGAACCGTCAGTTTTGTTATTCTCAACCTTAAGCCCTAAACCCAACCTAAACCCTAAAACTTCACGACCCTAAACCCTAAAACTTCAGAACCCTAAACCCCAAACCATCAAAAGCCCGTTTTCCAGCAAGGACTCTTCATCCTCAGCTTGCCTTGCTCTATGCCAGGCCTCGAACTACAGGCTCGGGGATCTTAGGGTCTTAGAGTTTAGGGTTTAGGGTTCAGGATTTAGGGTTTAGGATTTAGGGTTTAGGGTTTAGGATTTAGGGTTTAGGATTGAGGGTTTAGGGTGTAGGATTTAGGGTTTACGGTTTAAGGTTTCGGGTTCGGGACCCGCGGTTTAGGGTCTTCGGGATTGATTATGGTCTTAGGTTTCAGGGTGTAAGGTCTTAGGGTTGTGGGGTGCAGGGACGTGGCGGGGTTTTGGGGTTCAGGGTTTAGAGTCATATAATGTTATATAGTTTCAGAACCTCCAGAATCGGAAGTGGTTCTTGACGTATTTACTGAACTCTTTGAGAGTGCCGAGTCGGCAGGGGACGTTGCTTATGCCGAGTATGCGAAGGAACGGTATGCAGAGAATGAGAAACATAAGAAAGGCCGAGGGCTTAACGACCGCCGCAAGAAGAGGGATGATGATGGCCGCCCGATGACTACCGACCAGCCTTACGGCGTGCCACCGACTACTGAACGCCAAGGAAAGGGCAAGTGAAAACCCAGAGGAAAGCCATGAATCCATCCACTAAGTGGATGTCGATTCCTCGCAGCGAGGTAACTCTCGAGCGTACAACTCATGATCAGTAGGTTGCTCCAGTCTCTCTTGACCAGCGAGTGGGGTACATAATACCACCATCATTTTAGGAGGCTACAAGGGACGTTGCTAATATTCAATCAGACACCTTTGTTATCCGCCTTTCAAGTCTTGGTAGGGTTATGGATTCTTGTGGCTTCGAGCCTGGTACAGGTTTAGGCTTGTCGCTGCTTCCACGAACTGTTACACCGCAATCTGGTTACTGATAATATATGCTGCACAAGGTGGGCGAAGGTAATCACGATCGTGCTAGTCGTAACTTGATATTCAACTAGCAGCAGCCGTAGCAACTGCTCGCAGCAGTATCAGCAGTGATAATACCAGTACAGTCACAGTTGCAGGAGCAGTAGCAGTTGTCGTTGTTGTATTGCTTCGTGACGTAGTGCTGCCGGTAAGATAGAAGCCTAAATAATTGCCTACACTGCTCTGCTATTCTACTTATTAAGGCCCCTACATTAGCAGTGATTTGACAGTCTGATTGCTACAGTCATCCTCACCGAAATGCCCATCCCCTAGATCTGCAACATGGTTTCATCTTCGTCACCACCAAGAAAGTCACGTTGTCAACGATGTCACGTCGTCATTCATCTTAGTACCACCATCACCCAAAGACATATTTGGATCAGCCCCTCAGCCCTCGTACCGAAGCAGAAGCCCCCACCCATAAAGCCTTAAATTCTAAATCCTAAACCCTAAATATGTCCTAAATACCTAAAAAAAATATTCCCAATATACCCTGAACCCTAAATAGGCCCTAAATACCATAAATCCTAAACCCTAAATAGGCCCTAAATACCCTAAACCCTAAACCCTAAACCCCACACCCGACATCTCCACAGGACGAAGGCTTGGCATGGCGATCGCCGCCTCCTGGATTGGGCGTCCTATGGGCCGGGAATGCGGCGGCAATGCTTCGGCAGATGAAGAGTGGCCGGAACGGGGGAAAGGGGATAGATATAAGACAATGTAAGTAGTGCCGGGGAATGGCTGCCAATAGCATTCCTTCGACTTCGTTCACATGACTACGCTGCAATATGCCCCAAAGGTATACCTTGAATGTCGGGGAGTGAGGTTCGCCGGGGCTTTAGAGGCTTGGGTCTGCTAGATGTTAGGGGCAGAGGGTTTTTAGGGTACAGGGTGTAAATGGCCCCAATCCTGCTTCATGTTGACCTGCACGACATAGCGCGGGAATTAACAGCACCTCAACTGCATGTGTATGTGTGTGTGTGTGTGCCCGTGTGCATGTGTAGTAATCACGGAGCACTTTCATTTACCTGAGATTGTGGCTTTGCGTGGCCAAAGGAAATTTCAGACTTTAGGGTGCAAGGTTTTGAACAATATGGCTCCGAAAGTCCTGGCTGAAATCCTTAACCCCTCAGCCCAAATCCAGCCAGCGACAGAAGGAATTCAGCCGGCTGGAATCCTTGCACCCCGCAAGGATTTCAGCCAGCGACACCCCAGCTTCGGTTACCCCGGTGCCGGGGCCGCCCGTTAAAACCGAGTCCCTTAAAGAACCCCTACCGCCCCCGTTGAACACCCACAAATAGAGTCCCTTAAAGAAACATCAGACAGAAAGAGAGAGAGAGTGCATGAATGACATGAATGATATGAAATGATGATAATGATGCTGCGTTTGTTGCGATTCTGAGTGATGCGTCGGTCTTAGGGCGTAGGAGTTCAGGGGCTCAGGGGTTAGGGCTCAGGGTTATTTGGTTTTACCGACCAGCCATCAGATAACAAAGGGGGGGGCAGGGCGTGCAAAATATTGTTTGCGTGTAAGCGTGCCCGAACCGCACTTCGCTCGTTCCCCCTGGTCGCGCGATCTCAAGGGTGACTTATTATGTATTAGACACGGCAGAGGCTCGTTACCATGACATGGACAGCAACAGCAATAGCAAGACCAGCAGCAACATAAATATGTAAGAAATCCCTGTTGACATATACTAAACCCCAAGAACTTCTCAGATTCTCAGCCACACTTGCGGGGTCTTCACAGCCGGCGTGGCTGTGCTAGAAATCTCTCAAATTCGATGCCCGACGAGAAAAAAAAACGGGCGCGACTAGCTGCTGACTCCCAAGTGCATTTCCCAAGAGAGAGAGAGTGAGAGAGAGAGAGAGAGAGAGACTGAGAGACAGAGAGATGCGATGGGTGACGAGGTGATGCTTTTGTGGGTATGTCTGATGTTTCTTTAAGGGACTCTATTTATGGGTGTTCAACGGGGGCGGTAGGGGTTCTTTAAGGGACTCGGTTTTCAACGGG
>CAJNDV010035797.1:9666-27690 GCA_905221635.1 Symbiodinium sp. CCMP2456
GGTTTAGGGTTTAGGGTGTAGTAGGATTATCTGAAGTCACTGCTGTGGGCTATCAGTCCGGTCGAGATCTGACAAGGCCGTTGCAAAAGGGTGTAGGATTTCTCGCCCGGTATGTGTTCGATAGTTCTTCCCACCTGTATGCCGAAGGCGCGTCGGACAAAAACACCCACGAAACCCCTAAACCCGAAACCTAGGAAGCCTCTGCAACCAAGAAGCCGCGAGGTATAATCTGGCCTTGACCTACGCGGGCATGGGCGATGTCGAGGGCTGCGGCGATGCTTTGCAGAAAGCCCTGGACGCGGATCGGATGTGCCTTGCTGGGTTAAGGGTTTCAGGTAGGTCCGATAGGCAGAGAGCAGTCTTCCTGGCAAAAGGTCTTGCGTGAGTTGCACCCCAAACCGCCCTTCAACGATTAGCCTACAACCCAGACCCTAAATCCTAAACCCTAACCCTAAACCCTAAACCCTAACCTTATAGACCTTAAAGCCCATAGTATAATTCAACCCCCCCAATCCCTCAGCCCTACATCCGCGCTCGAATAAACACCCCTCCGCAAAGCTCCGGAGCAGGTCCGGGGGACACTCTCGGCCATTTCGAGACCCAGAGACTCCAATATCCCTTCATTAAGGAATATATTCCTTAAATTATAGTAGGATCCTTAATATGATTTAAGGTATACACCTCAATTAAAGGATGTTGGAGTCTCTGGGTTCGAGACCTGACCAATCTGTAATGACAATATTCATATCCGCTAGTCGTTCCTATATCAGCTATACCTATAAAATACCTCCATCATCCATCAGCCCTTCACTAGGCCTTGATTTTGGTGCTGCCTGGGGCTTACGGGGTTTTAGACCTTGGAGTTAAGGGTTTTGGGTCTGGGGTTTAGCCTTGAGGCGTGCGGTTCAGGGTTAAAGGTTTTGGCACGGTTGAAGTTCAGCGGTTTGGCTTGTTGGCGTTGGGAGCTTATTCGTTAGGGCTCTCTTCTTTCTTTCTCCTCCTCTCCTCCTCCTCTGTGTTTGTTGGGCAACGCGAACACAGATAGCTCTGAAGGTACATGTGATATAGGGGCCTAAATAATGCCTATACTTTTTTGCCGGTTCCTTATTGTAATTATAGTATATTGTACCCCGAAACCCTATTCTAATTATAAGGCCCCTACATGTAACAGGGATGACGGGCATGAAACTGGTGACGATGCTGGGCCATTCTCTTCGAGTGACTGGCGGCCGTGACAGAATGTAATGTAGGGGCCTCGATAATTACCTATACTATTTTGGGGTTCTTTATTATAATGGTAGTATAATGGGCCCCAAACCTCTATTCTAATTATTTAAGGCCCCTATATTAGAGCTGTTGAGTTAGCGCTGAAATGCTGATACGTAGCCTTGCGATCAGTGATCACGGCAATCACGCGATGACAGTAGCGTTTGCAATAACTTTTGCATGTTGGGTAAGCTCACGGGACCAAGAAGCACCAACCTTTATCATTGTCGTCCGACTGTAGTAAGTCTTCTTGCGGAAATAGTTTTATGGTTTCGGATTCGGTAGGTGGTCCAAGGAAATAAAGGGGCTGAGGGGTTGAGGGTTGCTGGTTTGCGAATGTACGTCGTTCGATCTGAGGCAGGTCTTGGCCATCTCCCAGAACTTCGCTGGCGGTGGTGAGCTCTTCGCACAGCGTCGGCAGGCCGAGCTAGCGTTCTACAGATTCTACTTCGCGTTTTAGCCAGGTTTAACCTCAACCCTAAACTCATTTTAGAGTGAGCGTCAACAAAGCCCTAAACCCTAAACCTTGTCTCCACTACTCAGCGGACATTGAATCATATGCCTCGCCTGGATTGTCCGAGTGTGAGCGTCGAAACCCTGCCGAGGTAAACTCTCAACCCTAAACCCTAAACCCTAAACCTACACCCTAAACCCTAAACCCTAAACCCTAAACCCTACACCCTAAACCCTAAAACCCTAAACTTTGTTTCCGAGTGTCTGGTTTGTTTGTCCTTGTTCCTTTGTTCAGGGCCGACTTGCCAGGGAAAGCCCAGCCTTCCTGGAGTCTGTCGATCCCGCCTTCGAGAAGGTTTGGTTCGGGTGGTCTGCTATGATTTCAGGGTTTAGGGTTGAGGGTTAGGGGCTTTAGGGTTTAGGGTTTAGGGTTTAGGGTTTAGGGTTTAGGGTTTAGGGTTTAGGGTTTAGGGTTAGGGGCTGCCTGTCACCTTCCCCGGCCGACGTCACAAGCCCGGATGCAAAAAGGGTTTAGGGTTTAGGGCTCCAACTCCGGGCGAAGTGGAAAGCCTGTTGCAAAAGGGTTTCAATATTTTGTTATATCAACTTGTCTTAGATTTTTGTATTCTACCATGTTTTTTTGGTACCGGATTATGTATTCCCTTGGTATGTCCTTGCGCTGCACTGCCAGGCCTTGAAAGCGTTTGGTTCCAGATGTATGGTCGGCGGGATATGAAGATTTCCGAAAATAGGGGACATATAGCACCCTAAACAGTAGGATCCCTATTATAAGGACCCCAAAAGAAGGTACCCCTTATTTTCGGAAACTCTCATAGGAAGATGAACTTCAGGGGTTTGAACTCCGGTTTTCTCGGGTCCGGAGGCTTCGACATCCGAATTCACGGGGCTTCCTAGGAAAAACCACAAGCCCTACATCCGAGACCCCAAAACCCTAAGCGGAAAGGCGCCCTTTTGCGGTTTAGGGTTTTGGGTTGAGTTTAGGGTTTAGGGTTTAGGGTTTAGGGTTTTGCCCCCGACTCCGAAGCTTTCAATGCAGCAAACCCTAAGCCCTAAGCCTTAAACCCCGCCGGCGACAGGAGGAGGCTGCGTTCCTACGCAGGCGCGTGCAGGAGACGGAGTGTGGAGGCCGGGGGGCAGCAGAACAAGGAGTTGCTTGGAGGGGTTCCTAATAAAGGGGCCTGAATAATTAATTGCCTATACAATTTTGGGGGTTCCTGACTATAACTAGTATAATGTACACCAAAACCATTAAGGCCCCTATATGAGCTGGTCTGCTGCTTCATATCGCTGCGTGATTTTCGTCATAATACTACTGACATCAGAAAGTGCAAGGTCATCATAGCAATTGAGAAAATAAGCATGTTCGTTCATCCAGCCAGTCGGCTTGATATTGTGCATTCGCTCGCCGCGCGCAAGCATCAGTAGCGTGTTCTCGGGAGAAGTCTTCGTTTGCATTTCATCGGCCACCGAAGCTCTTCAAATTCGGAACTTCATCGCAAATAAGCGTCAGAAGTTTGAAGCCTAACATCCCTAAGTGCAAACCCCAAACCCCTGCACACTGCACACCCCATTTCCGGCAGGACCCGAGCGAAAGCGCTGGGAGCGTCTGGAGGAAGTGTGGGGTAGGATCTTGGAGGTGGAATGTAGGGGCCTGAATAACGCCCAGAGACTCCAATATTCCTTACTTAAGGAGTATTCCTTAGATTATAGTAGGATCCTTGATATGATTTAAGTGGCGGTTTAGGTCTAGAGCAGGGTTTGAGCAGGGCTAGGGGTGATATTCTATTATATCTCTGTTGAGGAACTTCAGGGGTTCTCTTCTGGTCCTGAAGGCTAAGGCCTCCATATTCGATCCGAGCCCTGAACCCCAATCCCTTAACAAAGCCTTACTACTCCAACACATAATTTACAAAGCCGAGATTCCTCAAACCTAAACCCTAAACCCGAAACCCTAAACCGAAAGACACCGGAGAGGACTTCCTTGAGGGTTGGGGCTTGCTGGCCTCAACGCCAAAACCTTAGCCCGGCAGCTGCTCAGATCTTTGGCTTGGGTTTCGGAGAGACTTCGTGGCATACCGGCCTGGGGGTGTTCTTCTGGGAGTTCATGGATTTTTTTGCCGTCTTGCTGCGAAACCCCCTTTATCGTAATTGCCATTGCCACCCATCCACCGGCGCAGGGTTTGGGGAAGCTGCGAGAATCCAAAGCCCAACTCTGAGACCCTAAACCCTAAACCCTAAACCCTAAACCCTGTTTGAAGCAGAACTCTGAGAAAAGCCTGCCCCCGGTCCGCCACTCCTAAGCCCCAAAACCCCACCCAAAATCCCGGAAGACTAAACACCTAACCACTTAAACGCCTAAACACCTGAACCCCTAAACCCTAAACCCCTAAACCTTAAGGGAAACCCCGAAGGAGATCGTCGCTGCGCTGCGCCGTCTCGAGGAGGTCGCAACACCGAGCGCTGCCCAGAGACTCCAATATACCTTAATTAAGCAACATCCCTTAAATCATAGTAAGGCTCCTACTATATTTAAGGAATATTCCTTAATTAAGGGATATTAATTGGAGTCTCTGGGAACACCGAGCGCTGAGTTGCGCCGGTTTTGGGGCTCTTTGGGTTTTCAAGAAGCGGTTTAGGCTTTAGGCTTTAGGGGTTTGGGGGTTTAGGGTTTTTTTGGGTTTAGGGGTTTAGGGTTTAGGGCCAGAGTTTCTAATTTCTGAATAATTATCAGAAGTGTTGCGCAGAGCTCGCATTCGAATGATGCTGCAACATGCCCCGCCACCGTGGTCGGATTTGAGTGACTTGTTTCACGGTTCCCGATGCCAAGAATCCTGATAAGAATGTTACCTTTTGAGGTCGCTGAGTTACTCATATTACGGTACGTTCTGTGCTTTTTAGGATGTAGGATTTATTATCGCCATGGATCTCGAAACCCTTCAACTTTATATCGATTCGGGGTTTAGAGTTTTAATTTCGGCCCTATATCTAAATCGTAAATCCCACTTCCTGAATTCTAAATCCTAACCCCAGACCCTACATCCGAAATGCTGCGCCCCAGAACCTAAATCCCAAACCGTGAATCCCGAACCCTGATTTCTAAACCCCAAACCCTAAATCCCAAAGCCTAAATCCTAAATCCCGAGACAACACCATCCTGCCACGCAGGCTTTGTGCTTGCGAATTAGGATGCAGAAAACCCGAAACCCTGAAACCCTAAAGCCCTAAACCCTAAACCCTGAACCTGCCACCACGTGGTATACATGCTTGACAACACATGCGGCTGCCATTGGGCGGTCTTAAGCTGTGGAGGCAAGTAGGGCTGACTCGTGCTGGTGCTGATGCGCTGTGCACCTGCTTCAGCCTCCCTTGCGTGACGGACTTGTGTGGAGCCTTGCCTGCTGCGTGCGAGAGTGAGAGTCTAAACCCTGAACCCTATAAACCCTAAACCCTGAACCCCAACCCCTGGAGGATCCGCTTTGGCTGCGGGACCGGCTCCTCGACTCCTCCAGCGGCCGAGACCAAACCGCGCCGCTTGGACGATGCGTCGGGCCCGGGGGCGCCAATTAGGGTTCCTTGACGGGGTTACTGGGGCCCTAAACCCGAAACCCTAAACCGATGGCAATAGATTTTCTGCAATGGTTCCAAAAAAGGGTTCCTACAATTACGGCTTTGTGGCTTTATTGACGGCAAGAGTAAGAGGGCTCTGGGCCGTGATGTTTTGAGATGTGAGTTATCCGGGGTGGCTGTTCCTCTTCAGATGCTGCGGGTTCCGTGTTCGAGGTTAAAGGGCTCAGGGCTGAGGCATTCAGGGCCAGTGATCTTTGCCACTGTGAAGTTTGCCGTCTTGTGTTTCCGCAGTACGACCAATTCCTCCGCAAGTTTGTCGTTATTCGCGTACTGCCATAGCCGAAGTGACAGTGCTGGTGCCCGTCAGAGTCGTCCGCGTGTTGGTCCTGGTTCTGGTCGTGGCTAAGGTTGTGGATGTGGTTGTGGTAGCCGTGGTGGTTGTGAGTGGTGGAGGTTGTGGGTGGTGACGGTGGTGGTGGCGGCGGCGGCGGTGGTGGTGGTGGCACTGTCGTCGTCGGCGTTGCTGACAATGATGCTGACGATGGCCCTGCAGCTGAGCTAAGCTCTAAACCAGAAGCAGAGAGGTACGGGAGCACCTGGTTTGAATCCTGGTGCCAGCTTGTGGATGCCGGCGCATTGCACTGCACTGCATCAGCGCCGCAGCAGATGGCCCCTTGTCTTCGGGGGTTGACAGCCAGTGCTGCAACTTAGGCACTGTTGTCTTGCAGTTTCATGGTGCAGGGCCTCTTGTTGCCGGTGGCAGCGTCAATATCGCGGCAGTCATTTGAGTTTGGCATGTTATTTGCCGGATACTCTAGTTTGTTTTGGAATCATTGCATGTTTGATGTGCCAGGCGTGCCTCCCGTAACCCGGGCTCGTAGAATTGCCCTTAACTTTCTGCACCAGCAGTTGGCATCATCGACCGAGGTTGTTTTCGGATCCAGCATTGGCTGGCAATGCTTCCTGGGTCACCTCCACCTGGGGCAACCTGCACGAAGCCATAACAGGTATTCTTCTATGAGGGGTGCTAGCCTCCCTAAACCCTAAACCCTAAACTGAGTGTCAAAAAACTCTATAAGCCCTATACTATTCGGGTTTCGGGTTTCTGTTTCGGGCTCATGGTTTCTCAGCTCAAGAACCTAAGCCTTCAATGCTCACATGGAATTCAGCAGGGTGCCTCGCTATGAGAATATACCCCGAAATGCTAGTCCAAGTCTTCAGGCGTCCATCGTATAGCCATATCCCCGTGGGGGTGGAGGTGTTCGCCACGCTCTACGCGCCAAAGCCTGACAGTATCCATGGTGCGAAGCCCAAGCCCCCAACCCTATCTGTGCCGGAGGCAAAGAACCCTGTAAACCCAACCACTGTGCAATCACGTAGGAGCCTTGTTTCGCTTCGGACAGACTCGAAAAACCCGAAACTTAGCCCTATCACTAAACTTAACCCAATCTCTTCTAAACAACCCTAAACGTATCCCTATCTCTTGTATAACAAGCCCTAAACTTGACCCTATCTCTTTGTCAGATCTAACCCTATCTCGTCCGAAGCCTTGTGGTTCAAACAGCAGAGGACAGGATCCCGCCGTAGATATCGCCAGCCATGAAATCCGCGCTCGTCGCGTGCCTCCTCGGTCTTGCCGGGGCTGTGGAGCTCACCAAGGAGAGAAAAGTTACGAGAATGTGGGTACTACTGTTGATGATATAAATCCTGCATGACCTTGACCTCAAGGATCCTAAACTATGGGAGTTATGGTATATTCCTTACGATGGGTAATGCAGGATTTATATCATCAACCGTATGAGGGGTTGAGTGTATGGTCTCCAATAGTTGATTAGACTAAGGTTCTGGGATTTTTAGAGCGTGCCTATATCTAGCCTTTCAGTGACACTGCAGCACATTTGTACACTTTCGTAACTTCGGTCAAGCGCTCAAACGGATCTTGTAAGAACGCTCGGTCGTGAGACCCCGAAACCTGAACATGGAAGACACTATTTCTTTCTCTATATTTATACAAACAAATATACATACACACACACACATATATATATATATATAGATTTGGATAGGTGGACAGATAGACAAATAGATAAATAGATGGATCGTCCGCAGGTTGTCCATAAGTCTCAAGCCCTGCACCTGCCCGTGTGTCCGTGACCGCCGAACTGAAGGGGTTTAGTGAAACAGCGCACACCCGAAGCCCAAGACGTGGATATTAGGCAAGGCGTTGGGGCCTTTCAGGCTTTGGAGACCACATCTGCAGGACAATTGGGACGAGCATGTCAGCGGCAAGACCGTTTTTGTCAAGTTCCTCGCCCCTTTGGCGAGCACTTGGCCAGTGCCACTGGGTCCCAAACCAAGACCCCATATCACCTTGCACCGTAAGCTTTGCCTGGCTTTTCAGTTCTACATACTCCATCCTGACAGCCTGAATCTGAACAGCATTCTAGCTTTCACCCCTACGACCAAGTCTCCTGCCTGAGAGCTCAGGCACCCTGGTGAGGCCACTGCAAGAAGATGACACCCGGCGAAAGGCCAAAGGGCCTTGGCTTTCGAAGGGGCGGCCGTCTTGGGGTTTTGGTCCGTTTTTGGAGCTGAGCTGCCTCTGAAAAGATAAGTCGAGGTGGTTTTGTGCATTGTGCTGAATCCTGCTGTGTTTGTGGGAGGTGGCACAGTTTTGGCATCCTAAGCTAAGAGGTGCAGTGATCCCTAAACCCTAAACCCTAAACCCTAAGCTAAGAGGTGCAGTGATGCGCTGAAGCTGAGCGTGGTTTGGTATTAGGCCTTGGCAAGCTCCCCCTTTGGGGTGGTTCGGCCTCAGACCCTGGGAATTTGCTTCTGGAGACGGAATCGTATTGTATTGTAGTATCTTATACCATACTCTACTATACTGCTTTGTGGTATACTGTACTAAGCTAAACTATATATCAATATATCCTTACATATATGTATGTATACATATATATAGAGGGTTTTTCCCGCAGTTCAGAGTTCATCGTTTCTGGTCCAGGTTTGTTGTCTTGTTGGGCCGCGGAGGTTACTGAGGAGAAAAAGATGCCTTGGTCGGTTGCGTGCGATGCAGTGGTCGTGATTCTGTGTCACCTAAACCCTGGATCCTTTTCTTTTTGGCGGCCCTATGCAAAGCTCTGACACCTGCAAACCCTGGATCCTAAGCTAGCAAATCCCATGCCCCCGAACCAAGGAAGCCCGACTGGGACAAGCTGATGAAGGAGTTCGAGGGCCCACCGGACTCCGGATTTGGAAAGTGGTTTTCGTTTTATTTTCGTTCTGCAGCTGATGCCACCGCAACTTCCACCGGCGCTGCTGCTGCTGCTGCTGAGCTATTAAATCCCTTTTGTTACTGCTACTGCTACTGCTCATGCTACTGCTACTGCTACTGCTACTGCCACTGCTACTGTTACTGCTACTGCTGCTGCTGCTACTACTACGACTACTACTACTACTACTACTACTACTACTACTATTACTACTACGACGACGACGACGACGACTACTACACTCCTACTCCTACTCCTAGTCCGACCCCTACTCCCATTGCCATTGCTTCTGCGACTGCAACTGCGACTGCGATTGCTGCTGCTGCTGCTGCTGCTGCTGCTGCGCACAAGGGCAACTTGGACAACGACTACTGCTGTTGATGTATTTTATTTGAGGTCTCCGCTTGGTGTAGTGACAGTGAGTGTAGGACTTCGAGGTCCGGGTCTAGACTTAATTAGGGTTGGAGGTTTCCACCAAGGTTTCGAGTATGCATGCAGGTTTCAGATCACATGGTGGGGTGCAGATTTGATCTGCGAGGGGCAGGCCATGATGGGACTCCGGTACATGCATGCGTGAGCGGCGCATCCCGAGGCTCCTCCAGCGTGCTGATTGCCGACGTAGATTGCACTGCAGGTGGGCAGAGCAAGTGCGAGGCCAGCATTGTAGTTCTTTCCACGCTACAGGGAGCGAGGGATTTAAGGCGTTCTGAGAGCAGATTGTTGGTGCCCAGGATTGGGTTATGCGTGGGATGTTCGAGCGGTCGCTGCTCTGCCGTCGAGACTCTCCGCTCCTGCCGGCCCGAGCAACGAGAGCACGGCCCAGTTCCTCAAAAGTCTTCTATAGTATTCTGCAGTGTGCTATAGTTTAGACTAGCTAAGACTTCGCGCGCCAAGCAAGACTTGGCCTCATATTTCGGTCATGATGCACCGCAATTCCTGTACCCGGTGGCACCCCTGATCTCTTGGCCAAAACGAGAGCTTCGGGGGTCCTGGAAAAAGCTATATGCACGCGTTTGTCCGTCCGTCTGTTTGCCTGTCTGCCTGCCTGTCTGTCTGACTGAAGGTGTATACATGCCGTACCTTAAGAACCCAAAACCTACTTTTTTGTAGGGTCCCTATAAATCCCTCTTAGGGTTTATAATAAGAACCTACAAAAAAGTGGGTTTTGGGGTACTTAAGGCACATCATATTGCGCGGAGCCGATGGGCACAGGAAGTCGGAATTCGCGGCTACCCAAGCATCAAATACGGCGACCCAGATGACCTCCAGGACCTGCATGGTTTTCGGGTTTTTTGTTTTAGGGCACACAGAGAACCCACACGGTTTTACGGTTTTTAGTGTTTAGGGTTTGGGGTTTGGGGTTGTCAGGCATTGAGGTTTCGAGTTGAGGGTATAGAGGTTTTACATGTAGCGCTTGCGGCGAAGAGCCTAGCGACGAGGATGCAAAGACAGGGCTCAGGGTCGAAAGCCATAATTCATCAACTTCACTACTTTAAGTCATCTTAAATCCTAAGCCCTAAATGCCTAAACCCGCTAAACCCTAAACCCTAAACCCTCAATGCCTAAACCCTAAACCCCACTGTTGGCTGCCGGTGCACATGTAGCAAGCTCGGACCATCTCCTTTCCATGCCTGCTTCGTGCGAGGGTGTGTGTCGAAACCCCTAAACCCTAGACCCTTAAACCCTAACCTAGCCTTAAACCCTATATAACCCTTAAACCCTAAACCCTGAAACCCTAAACCCTAAATCCTTAAACCCTAACCTACACCCCTAGACCTCCAAATAAGGTTAGGCTAGATTTCTTGATTCAGGTTTTCGGCCTCTTGAGGTGCGAACCGAGGAGGTGGAACAAGTTCAGGGATTCGTAACGTACTCTTTGAAGCTTCTAGGCCTTAGGTTTGGAGCCTCAATAGTTGCCTATGGGGGTTCCTTATGGTATGATTATAGTATCAAGGGACCCAGAACCCTGTTCGAATTATTAAGGCCCCTATGTTAGTGGAAAGGATGAGGGGTTCAAGAGAAGTTGTAGACTTCAGGGACGACGTGACGTGGGGGTCCATACTCAGAGACTCCAATATCCCTTAATTAAGGAATATACCTTAAATCATATTAAGGATCCTACTATAATTTAAGGAATATTCCTTAATTAAGGGATATTGGAGTCTCAGGGTACTCAAGAGCTTTACCATCAGAGTGCCCGTCCGAGCTCTGACATGCTGTGTCCCCCACATCCCCGCTGTTCAGGGGGTTTAGGGTTTAGGGTTAATTTCTCTGAGCATGAGATGAAAAGACTTGCAGCTGGGGCACGAGATCGATTGAATCAGCCCCCACCACACCCTCAATCTTCGGACGGATGCATCATGGTAACTGTTCTGCGTCGATCGGCTCCTGCGAAAGCCGACGATCGTTTAGTACGAGGCACCGCTTGTCGCAGTAGAACGTTCCAGCAACTGGGCGAGCCGTTGAACCAAGGGTGCGAAATTACAGCCTGCCCACCACTACTGGGCTAGCCGTTCACTTGGCTTGGTATCTAAGAAACCCGAAACTTGGTTCTGGAGTACCATACTTGAATACTTTTTTTTGGGACCTGTTCCTTCAGGGAACCATTATGAATTAAAGCCTATACCTTTTCTCTCCCTGGTTACTTCAAAGTCTAGAAACCTGCATATATCCTCCCGAGCAGGATTACAACGGCGGACGCTCCTTCTCCGACCTGCAGAAGTTCGCCAAAGGCCTACGCGGCTCCTTCTCCCCATCCGCGGCCCTAAACCCTAAACCCTAAACCCTAAACCCTAAACTCTAAACCCTAAACCTATTACCTTAAATTGCCAGATAGAGATGACCAGGAGCTCCTGAACGGCGGGTCGAAGCCCGCGGCTTCAGGAGCTTCAGGGGTAAGGACGGTTTAGGGTTTAGGGCTTGGGTTTAGGGTTTAGGGTTTAGGGTCTAGGGTTTCAACGGCAGAAGAGGCAGTGCTGGCAGTCATCAAGTCCGGTTTCAAAAGGGTTTAGGGTTTAGGGTTTAGGGTTGCGCGGACTGGAGAAAGGAGGGCTTAACATAATATAACCTAACCTCACAAAAGATATCTATGAGATAATCTAACAAAAGATGTTGTCAGATGATCTAGTTTCATGTAAGATGATATGCGATAGTGTGGTATAATTAGTCTATTTGTGGTTTGCGGGCTTTCCCTTATTTCAAGTATATTATAAAGGACACCCCAAAACCCTATTCTGATTATTACGGCCCCCATATTATAAAGGACACCCCAAAACCCTATTCTAATTATCAAGGCCCCTATATTTACTTCGTGTTAGCGGAGCATGGTGTGGCTTACCGGAATAGGGTTACCTAGTGGACATAATCTGCTTTCCCGGCTCAGGTAACTTAAAAGAGAGCCTTAACTACCAACTTTGCACGCCCTATGTTCTCAGGTTAAGACAAGATTTCAGCAGGCAGACTCGCACAGATGAGCAAGGCCATGATGTCGTGGCTACTTCTCACTAAGTTGATGTGCTCAAAACCTTACTTATCACCTCTGCTTCACTGCTCCTGAGCAGGAGAACAGGCCTCACATCCAGGAAGTCAGGGTCCCAATAGCAGCGCTTCAAGAATCAGTAGTGCTATTATTTCTCTCAGAACGGTCAAAAGTTCAGGGGAGCATGGATGTATCCCCAAATTTTCTTCTAGTTATCACTACACCCTAAACCGGACCTGCAAACTCCTACCCCTATAAGATAGAGTCCTAAATAATTACCTATAGTATTGTGGGGGTTCCTTATTATAATAATAGTATAGTGGGCCCGAAAACCCTATTCCAATTATTAAGGCCCCTACATTATAAGCCCGCTATATCAACCCAGGCCTTGCCTGAAGTACCGAAACGCCAGCTCCCGAGCCTCAAAACCCCCAAATTGAAGACCCAAAGGCTTAAGGGTTTAGGGTTCTTCAGGGTTTAGGGTTCAGGGCCCTCAAACCCCGAAGCCCGAAGCCCCAAACCTTCAAACCTTAACCTCTGCTTAAGGGAGAAAGAAGGGGCCTTCAAAGAAAAATAAAATAAACTCCTGGGAGGCCTCGGACCCGTTTGCAGCCCGGCCAACAAGGAGCACCTTTGTGAGGCTTCAGGTTTAGGATTTAAAGGTTCCAGGTTGAGGGCTTCGAGCTTGGGTTCACAAAAATGGGTTCCGGGTTCAAGGTTTGGGATTGCAGGCTTTCAAGTTTAGGGGTGATAGTTGGGGTTTAGGGGTTAGGGTTTCGGGTTTAGGTCAGAGTTTGGGAGTGTGGAGGGTCCTGGCTCTTGTCGGTGCATATTTCGTAAACCTCAGCCGTAATCGCCAAACCTTGAGAGGTGTAGCCACAAAGCCGGAAACACTGAGCCCAACAGTGTAAACTTTCCGAAATTTAGTCAACAAAACCCAAGAGTCTAAGTTTGAGGCAAAACAGCACAAACCCTAAACCCTAACGCCGAAACTCAAACTTCGCCAAGCCCGAGCTCCCGCAGGTGAGGGTTCATGGCAGATGCGCCGAACCCAGACGCCCGGAACCCTCCTTCCCTAAACCCTAAACCCTGTTTTGAAGGGAATCTGCAGTATAACATGGGGTTTTGACCAGTTACGAAACAATATTCCTTGGGTTCCCCTAGTATGACTAAAGTATAGCCTAGCACACCCCAAAATCCTGGGGTTCGCGGGGATGGAGCGTGCAGGACTTGTGCGATGATGAGAAGAAGAAGATGCTTGAGGAGAAGAAAGCCGGTTGACTATGGCTGGTTCCTTGCAGTCGCTTGTGGTACGTGCTATAGATGCCGGTTTTGAGTTGAGGGAATCTTGTCAGCTTCTCTTGCCTTTTTCAAATCGAAATGGGCGCGTAGGTGTCGTCCCTTCGTGGGTAGGAAGTGGACGGTTTCAGGCTTCTCAACAAATTCAGGCGTTACCTAGCCTGCCCCGAGGCGGTGGAGCCACGTTCATCGGGCTGGCCATGACTTGTCCAGTCGTTTTGAGAGGATTTGGGAGATTTGTGTCTTCGTATCTTACAGGGTTACAGGGAGAGTCTGACGGGCTCGGATTTGACTGTGGGTCGGTGCCGTCCCTGTTGCCAGCACTGAATGGCACAAAGTTTTGTTGTGACAAGCCTGGATATAGATTCTGCAGTTGGAGTGGGAGACGATTGTCGGGTAGAGGCATCTTTCTCCCAAGCTCATGTCGTGTTTCGCAGGGGCTTGATAAGCCCATCCACCTGCTTGAAATGCCCTTATCGAAAGTAAGCGCGAGGAGTTCATGGCCCTCGATGCGTCCAAGCGTGAGAGCATGATCCAGGACCTTATGGCCGAGTTTACTAGTGCCACAGAAGCCAAAATATTACATTGTGCCGGACATTTAGAACAACTAGTTTGTGGAACCGTCTTGGTCAGCTTGGTCAATCTTGGTCAGTTGTCGGCAATCTTGGTCATCTTGCCCCACTTGCCCCACTTGCCCCACTTGCTTGCGGACTATTTTACCTTTTGCTCCCCCCCGCAGTGGCGCAAGTGGGCAAGTGGGGCAAGATTGCTAGACAAACTTGCGCAGATAATTGTTCTAGATTCCCGCCACACTGTAATACTAATTAATACTATGCCTTAGGCCCGACTAGTGAAAGTTACACATATATTTATTTAATGTGCCCTAAACACTACTCTATTGGATAAGGGTCCTGTAGTATTATATTACAGTGACCAACGAACACCAGCTCAACCAGCTGAGGCGAAGTCTGGGTGCTGCTATTTGGGGTTCGCACTAGGGTTTGAGGGGATTGCGGATAAGCCTACATCTTTAAACTTTAAACCCTTGGCTTACTACTAGGCATCTCATGAGTCCGAAAGCAACAGCAGTCCAAAACCATCCCGTATGGCGCTTACTTACAAGGGCCCCGGAAAAACACAGAAGCATGATAAATTAATCAATGCAGCTTTGACACAGCTACTGCTTCTGTTTACTTCTCTTCACGCGTTTGGCTTTTCGAGGTTTCAGCTTGCTGACTCTGTTCTTCGTATTCTTCGGGGGAGCATTTCTTTAAGGTTTCATGTGAGCATGTGAGCCCTTTAAGCCTCTCCTGGACTCCCTCACATCCCCTGTCGAGAGGGCTGCGAAGGTGTGATGTAGATGGGGTTGGCTTCCAGATTTCAGGGCTGAAAAGTGTAGTTGAAAGTTGAAGTCGGTTGGATCATGAGGCAAGCTAAGGTCAAGTACTGCAAGGCAGGTGGGGAAAGTGGATAGGAGCTTAAGAAGCTTCGACGAAGCGGGGGAGCAGACGAAAGGGGAGTAGGGAAGGAAGTGAGTGAGTAGGCAAACGAGACGTCGAATAAGTGAGTGAGTAGGCAAACGAGACGTCGAATAAGTAGGGTGTCTATGCAGCCGTTATCATTGCAACCGTGTTCCTCTGAATAGAAGATCCCACACCTCAACAACCGTCACAGCCCCCAGCCTAAACCCTAAACCGACAAATCCTCAGCTCTGAATCGCAAGAAACCCCAGACCTCGATCTCCTTCCATCGACCTGAACTTCTGGCGCAATTTGTTTCAGGAGAAGGAGAAGGATATTACCAAGCTGGAGTCCGACTTCAAAGAGTTCGTGGAGGGACTCCAGTGGCTGGGGCTCAAAGAGTCAGGTTTGGGGGAAGCGTGCGTGCGGCTTAGGGCCTAAATCCTAAACCCTAAACCCCCCTAAAGGGGGATGACACATAGACTTTGCCAGCAAGGTATTTTGAGGGTCCTTGGCTGAGCCCCAGGCGCTTCGCGAGCACTCACTAATGCTCACCAGTGCTTGCTGGCTCTGGCCAGCGCTCAGCCGCGGCAAGAACACTAGCCTTGGAGAACGCTGCTAATAGGCACGAGCTAGTGCTCACTAGTGCAGTGAAGGACGCTGCTGGCGGCAGACCTTGTTAAGCAGTAGTGGTCTTCAACAAGTCTCGAAAGCATCCGAAGCTCACTAAACAATGCTAGTGACTACTGGTGTTTACTAGTGCCTAGCAAGCATGTTGCTGAGCCACCCAGAGACTCCAATATCCCTTAATTAAGGGATAGACCTTAAATCATATTAAGGATCCTACTCTAATTCAAGGAATATTCCTTAATTAAGGGATATTGGAGTCTCTGGGACCCTAAACCCTAAACCCTAAACCCTAAACCCTAAACCGTTGCTGAGCCAACCTGCTGGCCATGGCTAGCACCCTTTAGGGGGACCCCATAAACCACTTGCCAGTCGTGCCAACGGCCATCAACAGGCTGGGGTCAAAGAGCGTAATATAGGGGCCTACATAATTACCTATATTGTTTTGGGGGTTCCTTCTTATAATTCTGGTAAATTATACCCCAAAACCCTATTCTAATTTCTAAGGCCCCTACATTAAGGCCTGAGTCTTAGGCTGTAGGGTGTCGCCGACTCGGGGTTGGAGAGGTTTCGAGGATTTATTTCAGCGCTGCTTCTCAGCTGATCAGCAGAGATTGGCTTCCAAACGTTTAGGGCCCTAGCATCCACGGATTCCGAGTCAGGGTGCAGGAACGAAGATCTGAGACATGCTGGATCTAAAATCTAAACCCCAAACCTGAACCCTAAACCCTAAACCCTAAACCGTTAACACGTAATCCCCGTTTTGGATAAGTGCTCTTTCAATTTTCTCAGCCGGGGGGCCTCGGCTGCAGGGCTCAGGTGGGTTAGATTTTTTTAGGCTCCAGCCGTGACCGGGTTTAGGATTTAGGGTTTAGGGTTTAGGTTTTAGGGTTTAGGGTTTAGGGTTTAGGGTGACGAATCAGTTTCAAGACTTAAAGTTGAGGGAGTCGGCTTCCGGGAACCGGGGTCCAGCATTTCGGTTCCACCCCTTCGGGCCGAGGAATATCCCTTAATTAAGGAATATCCCTTAAATTTTAGTAGGATCCTCAATATGATTTAAGGTCTATTCCTTAATGAAGGGATATTGGAGTCTCTGGGTTTGGGCCGAGGAAGCAGTACCAAGAGGCCAGCGACAAGATCCCTTAATGAAGGAATATTCCTTAAATTCTAGTAGGATCCTTAATATGATTTAAGGTATATTCCTTAATTAAGAGATCTTGGAGTCTCTGGGTTCGGGCCGAGGAAGCAGTACCAAGAGGCCAGCGACAAGAAGGATAAGGATGTCGAGGCTGTCAAGACTCTTGACCTGCAAGAGGCAGTACCCTAAACCCGTGACGCTGAAGCCCCAACCCCCAAAACCCGAAGCCCTAAAACCCTAAAGCCCTAAAGCCGTAAAGCCCTAGACGCTAAAACATTTCAGGGTGTAGGGCCATTTTGCCTAAGCTTCAGTCCGTTGTCATCCACAGCTGTTTTTGTGTGCTCTGGCGTAAGAGGGGGTGAGGGTTGCATCGGCGCTGGCCGGCCCCTCACTCCGTGCTGAAAAGGGTCGGAGATGTTCAGCGTTTCAAAAAGTTGGCTTCTGACTCCGACATACTATAACGTAGGAACCTTATTAAGACACCATGGTTCTTTATAAGGGCTCTGTGTTTGAATCTTAGTCTTTGGAGGTCATACGGCCAGGGTTTCTTAATCAGGTTCCTACATCAGACGCCTCTTGATCAGGTCAGGCTCTTCTTGGGGTACATGGGGGTTTCCGAAATAAACCGCACCTTATTTGTGGGGGTCGTTATAATAGGGATCCTACTATTACGGGTATTTTTTTAGGTCCCCTTATTTTCGGAAACCCCCATATCATTAGTAATAGTATGCACCTAGCCTCATGATCCCGAACCCCCACTCTCAATGCCTAGTCGCCCTAAACTAAACCCTCAGCTTAAACTCAAGCCCCTAGACCCCTACACCCCCTAAACCCCTAAACCGCTTAAACCCTAAAGCGTAGACATTTTGGCTCAAGTTGGACATAGTATTCGAAGCCTTCGCAAAGTTTCACAAACTTTGACCTGGTTGTTTGAAGCATTCGCAGATGTGCAGTGGCCTTCGCCCCAACGCTTCGCCGTAGCATCGTGGCTTTTCTAAGTCTAGGTACAAAATTCACCCATCCATACATTGACACGCTGACGGAGTCAGCAGCAATGCTGCCTTTGGCTCGTGCGACGGACCATGGCGGTTTCGGGACTGCGGGGACGGCGAGCAGCGGAAGTCACGATTGGCAGCTTGCAGTTCACCTGGCACAGAATGCGCCAGGAGGTGGGAACGAGAAAGCTTTCCGAGAAGCGATCGATGCTTGCAAAAGAGCCCGGCAGTGGCAGGCGGCTCTCCGAATCTTGTCGAACATATTTTCGAGCAGCGAAGCTCCCAGCGTCCACAGCTTCAATGCCGCAGTAACGGCGTGCGGACGTGCATTCAAGTGGCAGCATGCCCTAGCACTCCTGCCGGATATGGTATCACACCAAATACTGCCAAATGTAGTCAGCTACAGCGCCGGCATGAGCGCCTGTGAGAAAGGTGGCGAGTGGCA
>CAJNDV010035797.1:80953-89813 GCA_905221635.1 Symbiodinium sp. CCMP2456
ACTTCCTAAACCCTAAATCCGAAATAAATCCTAAACCCTAAGCCCTAAATCCGAGATAAATCCTAAGCCCTACGCCCTAAATCCGAAATAAAAATCCTAAACCCTAAGCCTCTAAACCTTTATAGAAGCGTTTATTGTAGGAACCTGATTAAGAAACCCTGGCCCTATAACCCCAATATATTAGGGTTCATATTAAGAACCGCAATAAAGGCCCAGGGTTTCGTAATCCGGTTTCTACATTATCCCTAATCCTTACCCTGAAACTCCAGGCTCTACACCGCAAGCCCGAAACCCGAAATGAAAATCCTAAACCCTAAGAGCCCTAAACCCTAAACCCTAAACCCCAAGAGCCCTAAACCCTAAACCCTAAACCCTAAACCCTAAACCCCAAGAGCCCTAAACCTTTCTAGAAGCCTTTTTAGCCCCTCAGGAGACGTTGGGGTGCACCACTGTAATCTGCTCGGACAAGACGGGGACTCTGACCCTGAACGCGACTCGCCCGTGGCTTTCTTAAAGGGCTCGGTTTAGGGTTTAGGGTAGGTGGGGTTTATATAGGGCTTAGAGTTTAGGGGTTTAGGGTTGATAGGGCTTATAGGGTTTAGAGGGTTTAGGGTAGCTGAAGTTTATATAGGGCTTAGGGTTTAGGGTTTATAAGGTTTAGGGCAGGTGGAGTTTAAATAGGGCTTAGGGTTTCGGGGCAATCCCAAACAGCAGTCCTCGCATAAGGGATCCTGAATCCCACCTGCCTTGGTCCATCCTTGTCAAGCCTCCTAGGCGTACGGATTCAGGAGTTTAACGGTTCACTGGTATACAAATGGGATCTGAACAGACGCAGACAGTAGTTGTTGAAAGATACCCTTTTCTGAGGATGCTACCTGATAATCTGAAAGTGCTTATGTTGAGGTGGGTTTGGGGTTCCTAATGTGAGGCATGTTTTGAATCAGGTGCTTTGTCGGTTCCTAATGTAGCTCCGAGCGCTACAAGATAGTAGATCATGAAATGTTATGGCTCAGAATAGAAAAGCATAACGTTTGAAAGCCTTCGTGATGCGGTTGAGTTTTCCCACAATGACCCAAACGAACTGACGCGGCAAGAGCGAAGAAGAACTCTATGAGGAAGCAGTTGAGGAGATGGTTCGTGGGCTCAAGTCAACTTCGAAAGAGTTTTTCATGTGAAGCGGCGGCAAGACCCCTCAACGCCAGCGGAAAGTTGGGAGGATGTAATGTTCCCAGAGACTCCAATATCCCTTAATTAAGGAATGTACCTTAAATCATATTAAGGATCCTACTATAATTTAAGGAATATTCATTAATTAAGGAATATTGGAGTCTCTAGGTTGAAGATGATGCAAGAGCCGGGCTCAGGGGCAAGCCAGTGGGCCGATAGGGAGGCGCAGAAGATCAGGACCTATCTCGAGAGCGACATGAGAGGTGAAGTCAATGCCAAGGGCGGCACAAAGTTCATGGCTTTGGGTTTATAGGGTTTAGGATTCTTGAAAGCTTGCCGCGCCGTGCTCGCCAACTCAAACAGACAGTCCAGAGGTGGCTCTCCAAGATGTTTGTTTAAAGCCTGCAGTTGCCCACACTTTGACGCCGCCTGCGAATGTAGCAGGCATGGGTTCGGTGACGCCGCCTGCGAATGTAGCAGGCATGGGTTCGGACTGCTGGCAGGCAGTGCAAAAAGGCATGATAATTAGATATTATCTCCTCAGTCCTAGTGCAACTCATTCGAAGCAATGACTTGGGGTGAACGGGAAAGCTTGCATGCCCGATCTCAGGAGATGTGCTGTACCAAAATGGTTCTCCCCAGCGCTTCTGCTGCTATGGACGCGTTTGTCGTGAAGGGCAATGGCTACTCACCTGTGACTCGGGCGAAATGACCGTCCCGCTGCTGCCTGGGGATTAGCAGAAACATGTCGAGAGTCTCACGGTCACGCCTTTCGGTTGAGTTTCATTTTGGGGATGGAATACAAGCTTGTACTGTAAAACTATCCCCTCATAGTCCCTACTATATCGTGTCTGTACCAAATCAATAATTAAATAAATATAAATAAATAAATCATATATATATATATATATATATATACATATTTATTTATTTGTTTATTGTTATCTCCCAGAACCGTCGTCTAATCATTTGGTTGCTACCTCGGCTGTGGGAAGTCCATGTTTCTCGGCTTGTCTAAATCAGACCCTACAAGACCCGTCACACGAAACCCTACCCAGGCGGGCTCTGTTCAAGGCTTGGCCATCGACTGGGCAAGCAACCAAGCCTTGCGATTCTTCTGCAAAGTGGCGACCCTTTGCAACGACCTTGCCTCAGCTGACCCAACGATGCAGGCATAGTCGGTTTGCAGAGCTAGAAGTCCCATGGTTTGCATGGCAAGGACCGTCGTATTCAGTGTCGCTTATTTCGGGCAAATGTCCGTAGGGGTTTGAGACTTTCCGCGGCATCGTACTAGAGAGCCTAGAGACTCCAATATCCCTTAATTAAGGAATTTTCCTTAAATTGTAGTAGGATCCTTAATACGGTTTAAGGTATATATTCCTTAATTAAGGGATATTGGAGTCTCTGAGAGCTCTGGGGTTTGAATATCAGCTTCTTCGTCGCGAGGTTGCGGGATGTTGTTGAACGCGGCATGCTGCATGATGACCCGACGACCCTTATCCCTAAAGCGCTAAACCCCTAATGCCTAAACCCCTCAACCCCTATATTATTAAGGCCTCAACCCTGAACCCCTAATCCCGTATACCCAGAGACTCCAATATCCCTTAATGAAGGAATATACCTCAAACCATATTAAGGATCCTACTATAATTTGAGGAACATTCCTTAATTAAGGGATATTAGAGTCTCTGGGTAGACCCTACTTGGAGGCCCGGGGGACCTAGTAAGTCAGTTATAAATAGGGTTATAATTGGGGTAACTCCATTTAGGGTACTTATAACTCTACTTATAACCTACTTACTAAGTCCCCCGGGCCTCCAAGTAAACCCCTAAGCCCCTGAAGCCGTCCCCGCTTGAGACCCGTGGCCCTGCAAAGCCCCCCAGCCCTTGGCCTAAACCCCTTGAACCTTCGGGTTTTAGGGTTTTAGGGTTTAGGGTTTTAGGGTTTAGGGTTTAGGGTTTAGGGTTTAGGGTTTAGGGTTTTAGGGTTTTAGGGTTTAGGGCGTAAATATCAGATGCTAGTCACAGCAATTTCCTGACTTTCCCCGGCCGACTCTCCAAGCCCGGATGCAAAAAGGGCGTAAATATGGGTAATTCTCTTAATTCGGGTCCCTTTTGAATCCAGAATATAGTACGGCGACACCCAAAGAGACCCTGGTTTAGAGAACTACACATATACTAAAGTCTATAGCAGAGTATAGTACGACACATTAATATTATAATACAATATGGTAGAATGTAGTATATGATAGTAGATGTGCAGTTTCGATATTGCGGCTCAGACGCGCAACCCGGAATCACCAAAGCTCCCAGCCAACCCTAAACCCTAAATCCTAAACCCTAGAATGTCTTCTGATTTGCAACGTGGCGGCTCAAGCTGCTGTCCTGGGTATAGAGGCTGAGGGTTGGGCCGGGTTTAGGATTAAGGGATGTTTAGAGTTTCGGGTACCCTAAATCTTTTGGGGCTTGCATGGGTATTTTAAATGGCGATAGAATTCGTGAAATTTGGTTAGAGCTCCGCAATTCGATTAATTGACCCCAGGGGCTCAAGCACTTTCAGACAACATGTTTAGGCCGAAGCTCGAGCGCTACAACATTTACACTACGTGAGCCTACGTCGGATGCCACATACAGGAAGGCCAGACCCGTTCCCATAATATGGAATCCTATGTAGGTACCTCTAGTTATAAGGGTTTCCAAACAGGTTCTTATACAAGGACGATAGGGCCTTCTAATAAAGCCCTCAAGCTAAGACCGACGATGCGCTAGACAGTGCAACAACAGCCTCAGTTCCCCAAGTTCCCCTTCGACTGCCATAGATATTGTTCTATTTTACATTATACTTATTGTTTTGTGGTTTATTACAGCATGTGGTCATATTACAAGCTGAACCCTAGAGCCTGACACAACAGAACTGATTGTTCCCATGGTGAGAGACTGAAGTGACCCTGCGCTGGGTTATGCCTCGAAGCGCGGAGATCGATGCGGAGGACGAGGACTGGGAGGTGCGGCACAGCCCAAGAAGCCGTTAAGCGCATTGGGCAGCGGTAGGTGCTTTTAAGACTGGGGTTCCGAGTGCAGGCTAGTTAGTGTTCGCAAGCATCGCTAGTTTAGGGGATCTTAAGCCTTAAGCGCAAAGCTTTGAGGAAGAAAGGTTTACGCTAGACTTCAAGGTCCTTGAGTTCCGGGTTTGAAGGCTTCAGGATTGAAAATCAACCCTAAACCCTAAACCCCATTACTTCAGGGTCGTCGAGACTGGTCGTGCAAGCTGTGGGGCTTAGAGGCACTCAGCCTTGGGGCTTCGAGATGAGGTGGGATGGGACGGTTTAGGGTTCAGGGTTTAGGGGCTGGCAGGGTGGGAGGAAGGCTCGTGGAGTAGAGAGGTACTCTGATCAGGGCCCAGAGTGATTCTCATCCACCCTAAACCCTAAACCCTAAACCCTAAACCCCATAGGCCGTCAGAATCCCTAGACGTTTACACAAGAGTGCACCCTCAGACCGACGGTTTAGGGTTCAGGCCGTCTGAAGCCCTAGAAACCCTTGGGTTTAGGGTTTAGGGTTTAGGGTTTAGGGCCCTAGAAACCCTACTCCTGTATTGCACACCGTAGTTTTGGGCCCGCGTGATGTTGACCTTGTGTCCCTCAGGGTGACATTGACCTGAGCGTTTTTCAGCAAGTCCGAGATCAGCGAGACACAGCACGCAGCCTGGAGCGAGTTGTTCAGGTGGACTTCAGAAACGCCCCAAACTGGAAGTACGGGTGCAAGGGAGATCTGTAGATATGCACCCAGCGGGTGGCTCGAGCATACTCGAGTTGCCTGCACGACTGCACCAAAAAGCTTGTTCTTCGTTGTATGGATGTTCATTGACAGGCACTGGGACAAAGCAAAGGCGGATGCTCTACTTCTGTCCATGTCCTCAGGTTCTTGTTGTTTAGCGCTCAAGAGTTCAATTCAGCGTCGAAAAAGGGCTTGTGCAGGCAAGCGCTTGAAGCTTCGCAGGCTTGAGTTTACCTTAGGCATCAGGCTCAACCGAAACCTTCTAGCACTGGCAGCCCCAGTGCCGGTAAGAGCGGTGGATTCCTCTCTTGATCATAACACCGAAGCGCTACATCGAGCCTCCCAGCAAAGGCCTTACACATCAAGCAGATGTGTTCAGTTTCAGCAGGCTCTTCCCAAAGTTGCTCTTCCCAAAGTTCGGGATTTAGGAAATATGTTGACCTAGTTAACTGTTTGAGTCCCTGGCCTTCCCCCCTGCCAAATGTGCTCTGGCACTTTCTCTACAGACCACCTGCAAAGTCAGCTGCCCAACCCCTAAACCCTAAACTCTCAGTCGCAGTGTACTTCTATTCAACCTCGCCTGTGAGCATAGTTCTCTACCATGCGAGAGGTAAAAAAATAAAACCATGGCCAGCTACTTAGACCGATCCGCATGAGTTATATCGCTTCCCGAGCTTGACCAGGAGGTGAAAAAACAAGCCTCCCTAGGACTTAAGCCCAAATTCCTGAATCGGTTTAGGCTTTAGGGTTCGGGTGTAGAGTTCAGGGTTTAGGCTTTGGGGTTTGCGTGTAGAGTTCAGGGCTTAGAGTTTAGGATTTAGGGTTTGCGTGTAGGGTTTAGAGTTCACGGTTTAGGGAAACCCTCAAGCCTTAAGCTCTTGAAGCCTAAAGCCGAGGTATCATTGCCAAGTTGGAGGCCCAAAATCGCCCTCGTCCCGAGGCCAGCTGCAGCCCGAAAACCCAAAACCATGAAGCCCTGAACTTGGCCCGATTTGGGAGTTTCCGAAAAGTAGGGGTACCTTATTTTGAGGGGTCCTGAAAACAAGGATCCGACTAGTTAGGGTACTATATTAGGGTCTCCGTATGTTCGGAAACCGCATCTAGTTCAACCTCGGGAACGTGTAAACCCAAAGCCTCAAAACCTTAAACCCTAATCCTAATGCAGGGGCCTAAATAATTACCAAGACAATTTTCCGCATTCTAACTATAGTATAATAGGCACCAACGCCATATTCTAATTCTTAAGGTCCCTATATTAAACTCTAACGCCCAAGAGTTCCCAGTGAAGCCCTAAACACGAAGGCCCTGATTTAGATGCTTGATTTTTTAGTATTTTTGGTCCTACTATTCCTTCCAATCCATGCATACTTTAGGTGTAATATTCCCCGATTCCCCCATTTCTTTTTCTAACGAAGCGGTCCCTGCATATCATGGCAGAAATCGTTGCAGAGCCTACGAGGGAACCCTCAAATTGTCAAAGGAACCCTACTTTAATCAAGAAGGGCCGTGTATCATAGGAGCCTGGTGGAAAACTTTATAGAACCCGTAAAGGTATCCTTAGAGAAGCCCTATTCTAATCATAACGCGCTCAACACGGACACGGCTTAGAAGCTTGGAAGTGGCAGCTGCAGAGAGGGGGCTTAGGGCAGGGATTAGTGCGGATCCCGGAGTAGTAGATGCCCTCCCTGGATTATAGTAGGCACCTTGTTACGAGGGCTTCAAAAGACAGGGGGTGTGAAGTGGGGTTTACTTGAAGGATCATGGGACTTAGTAAGTAGGGTCATAATTAAGGTAACTATACTTATAACCCCAGTTAAGGGACTTATAACCTTACTGACTAAGTCACATGATCCTCCAAGTATAGCTGGATTTTGGAATGAATGAGTTCATTCAAGGGCCGCGGCCGGGCTGCTGCTCAGGGATTCGTTCGGGCTGGCACCTTCAAACAAAGACCTCAGCAAGATTCCAAAACCAAGAATGGTATGGGTTTAGGGTTTAGGGTTTAGGGTTCCCGGTATGCTAAACCCCAAACCCTAAACCCACAGACTCACTAGGTACTGCTATGCTAAACCCTAATTCCTCGTCTGGCTTGTCCGAGTTGCGGGAGCGAAAACCATAAACCCTATCCTACCATCCTGCCATCAAGGAGTTCAAGGATTGCGCGACGGGGCTGTACGTTATGGATTCCCTTTTTTAGCACCTCTTGCAGTTCAGAATGCAGCACTGAGGTTCAGGAAGTTAAGGGTTTGCGGCTTAAACGCTTATGACCCAACCGCGTCGGCGTTCCCCGATAAACCGCCGACGTGTTGTAAACTATAGTTTAACCCTATAAACCCTAAACCCTAAACCCTATAGGGTCCATGAGATTTTCTGCAGGACACCCCTGAAGGCGAGCAGCGGTCGTCTGAGAGCCACGGCAATCCCAGGGGCGACAAAGAGCGCGCAGCGTCCGAGAAGCCTGCAGACAAAAAAGCGTCTTGAATCAAAAACCTCGAACCCTGAGAAAGAAGACCACTTCAACCTGGCCCCCCTAAGTGCTAAGCCCTAAGCCCTGAGCAGGTGCTCTCTGTGTTACGAGATGAAAGCCCAGCCGTCAAACTTGTCAGATTGGATCCCGGAAGCCGGGGTGGCCACACTGTGTATAGAGCATGTTTAGCTTTGTTTAGGCAGTTTCAGACACACCGGTGGATAGGTACAACTCCAATGACTATATGTGTGTATACACATATGTATGTATATATATATATATATTTATGATTATTTATACTTATATGTTGATATATACAACAACATGCCGGCCCACAAGCAACCCTAATTTGGAACAGCCCCCGAGATCCAACACCTGCGATCTAGACCCCCAAATGGGCTGCCAAGGACTCGAGGCTGTCGATGGACGAGAACGGAGGCATGAACTTTGTGCCGGGGGGTTTTTGGCGTTTGCAGCGTAGCGTTTAGGGGTTTAGGTTCAGGGTTTCGGGGGTCTGAACCCTAAGCCCTAAACCCTAAACCGTTAGAGTCTAGGCCCTTGAGGCTTTGGGGTTTTCTTCCTAGCATGGCTTGCGCTTCATTGCAGAAGGTGTGTCCATGCTATCGAGGTCCTAGACAAGGCCAGAGGCGGCCAGAGCCCCTGAGCGGCCTCAGGCCATGCAACCAATATGTGATGTATGTATGTACGTACGTATGTACGTACGTACGTAGGTATGTAGCTATGTATGTATGTATGTATGTATGTATGTATGTATGTATGTATGTATGTATGTAAAATTATATGTCTGGTATATGCGTATGCATATATACATATATATATATATATGTATCCCCTAGAAGATCGAGCAAGCCTCGCCCGCAGATACCGATTATTGTGCTCACCACTGCAGGCATCGTACGTGCTGGCGAGCCCACAGAGGCCGCCCTTCGCGTCCTCGTGGAGAAGCTACAGGGCCGTTGAATTTTGTGAGGGTTTAGGGTATAGGGTTTGGGGCTTAGGGTTCTTAGCAGGAAGGTTGACTGCAACAGCAACAACAACAGCTGCTTCTGCTGCTGCTTCTGCTGCTGCTACTCCTCCTGCTGCTACAGCATCTACATCTAGTACGACCACGACTACCGCTGCGTCTACGGCTACGGCTGCAGCTGCTACTGCTGCTGCTACTGCTACCAATACTGCGACGACGACTATTTAGTATTACCACTTCTTCGTCGACAGCAACCACCGCCACCCAAACCACCAACAACAACAACAACTGCAACAGCATGACCAACAACTGCTACTGTTGCTACTGCTACTGTTGCTACTGCTACTGCTACTACTGCTACTGCTACTGCTACTGCTACTGCTACTGCTACTACTACTACTACTACTACTACTACTACTACCACTACTACTTTTATACTTACTACTGGTACTTCTACTGCTACT
>CAJNDV010035798.1:0-24747 GCA_905221635.1 Symbiodinium sp. CCMP2456
AGGCGAATTCCGTTGGGATTGTCCTGAAAGTCAAAAATCATTTGGGTGCTCCCCAAACTTAAGTAATTCTCTATTTCCCGTTGAATCTTCGCTATTTCAAGGTTTTGCTTGTCAGCCGTCATAATAAAAATATTCTTTTGCAAAGGTAAGAAGCTTATTCCTGAGCGGCCGTGCGGGTGAAAAATATTCGCAGATCTCCCATATCCAAAGCCAGGTAAAATTCATCCAGGTAAATAATTTCCCATTTATCTTTCACCGTTTGCCCCTGGTTATCGTAAAGATTTACGGTGGGCGCAGACAAGCCGTAGGGCACCCTTAGCTCCTGCCCGTAACGATTGTGGTCCTTAGGGTCAATTAACTTGAGAATGAGCTCACCTTCTTCAAAATTGTAATAATCGGGAACGGCTTGCTGCAAGCTGAAGGTGGTAATGGTATCCAGGCCTTTACCCGGCACGTAGGCCAGCGCCTCCCAGGCGGCCGCCCGCAGTCTTTTGGCGGGCTCTTTGTCAATGGCACTTTCCTGCCCGCTTAGCACCTTAAAAACCTTTTCTATGGCCTCTTCGGGCGATGGGGGTTTTTCCTGGGCCATCAGCATTCCTGCTGAAAAAAAGATAAGGATTGCCGCAAGTGATTTATACAATAAAGAGTAAGGCATAGACGACAAAACTACTGGTTTTGCTTAACGCATCAGGTGAACAAAGCCCTTAAATTGACTGCCATCCCCAAGGGTTAGTGTATAAAAATACACTCCTTCTGCTGCTTGTGTTCCCTTGTAAGTTCCATCCCAGCAAGTTTCTGTTCCGGCTTGCCAGATGAGTTGTCCGTTGCGACTATACACCGACAAATTTTTGCAGGCAAGGGCGTGGAGGTTTTGATCCAGACCAAAGCAGTCACTCACCCCATCGCCATTAGGCGTAAAAACATTGGGCAATATGCCGTTGATTTCCGGTAAGTATAGATTGTATTGAATTACAGTATCGCAAGGCCCGGAATAGGCTTCTACAGTAAGCGGAAGCGGATTAGTCTGATACCATTTTGCGGGGATAAGAAAGTCAATCGTATTACCCTCTCCTTCGGCAAGCAATTCGCCATTGCAGCTAATAAGCAAACTGTCTGTTATAAATTGGGTATCCAAAGTGAAACTGGCAACCATTCCCTCACACGACAAACTTATCTGCTCACTAACCTGATTTATTTTATAATCATCTATTGTTAGAAAAACCGTATCACAAGGCTGGCAGCCGCTCGAGTCACAAGCGGTTATCATGTACCTACCCGCGGCCTTTGGTGCGGAAAAAGGCAAAGGAGGAGCTTCATCTTTACCCACGTTGATGGTTGTATCTTTCCCTGCGGGCAAACTGAGCTTCACTGTGGTAAAACGCCATTGCGGCAAGCGCAGTTCGTACTTTTCATCACGGCAAAGCCAAAGGGTATCGTCAGCAGCCCAGTTATTATCCATCGGTTTTCGGTGTTGTAACCTGCCATAATCTTTTTCAACCCTTGGCACTTCCCCCAAAGTCATAGCATAAAGCCGTACGTGGCCCTCGCGCTTGAGCGGCCGCGAATAATGAATGCCATTAAAACCCGCAGGATTTTCTAAATGATAGGTGCTGTCTCTTACCAGCGGAATTTCTGCAAAACTATAATCTGGCGAGGCCGAAAATGGCTGCCACAAATTGCTCGGTAAAGGCTGGCCGTTTACCAGCATACTTTGCGTAGCAGAGCTTCTGCACGTAAGGTTTACAAAAGCTTGGGTAGAGGTGTCAGGCGGAAGCACTGGTTTAAAAAAGGTATAGTTGATAAAATGCTCTGGGGCTAAAAGTTGGAAGCCCGTGCCCAAGTATCGATGATTGATTTTCTGATACGCCCTGAAGTTTACGGTTGCTTGACTTGCGCGATTTGTATCTGAATAGGTCCCAGTAAATACTTGGAACTTCTTGTCAGATCGAAAATAGGTGTCCTTGAACAGTTTCAATCTAACCGTAGTATCCGGATTGTAAATCCCTTGCTGAATATTATCAACATAAAGGGTGCTATTACTATCCAAAAATGTGATGTTCACAAATACAGAATCAGGTTGGAGCTCAGGCAAAAAATATTTAGTTGCGGCCATTGCTTCCGGAAAAACAACTTCGTAAAATTGATTTAATCCAAAATTTTCATCGATTGCGTAATGATCAATAAAGGAGTTTGTAATCACTTTAAATTCCTCTCCGTTTTCAGAGTTATACCTCACCAAATTCGAGGTAAATTTATCGCCCAGTTCCGGAGTCTTAAAATACCTTTCATAATTGGATGGATTCCAAAGATTGTCATAATGCGAAAAACGTTTCTCAAGTTGACTCGGTGTGTTTATATAAACACTCGAATCATAAACATTTAATTCATTATTAGTTATATAATCACAGGTATTATCGTAAGTTTCAATTATGGAATCTATTAAATAACTATGGTTTGCCTCTCGATCGTAATCCAAAAAAGAGTCAATAGCATATATAGCTACACGAACTGCTGCATTGGGATATAGGCTTCTTTGGCTGTTCAATGCAAACACTTCTGGTGGCAGAAACCAAGGTATACTATAATTCCTCCCCTTAGTTAAGTTAAACAACTCCGTCCCCTCGCTGGCATCACGAACCTCACAGAAGTCTGAAACGTTGAGCAAATTCGTGTCTTCATTCTGAATAGCGTTTGAATATAATGCTACTGAAAATGGGAATGCACCTTTAAATGACAGCGTACTAACACTGTCAAGAAAAAAATAATGCCCATTAGAATTGTATAAGCGTTGAGTTAATAAATTGAAAGGTTTGTTGGCAGTTACAAATAAAGTGCTATCTACAGCTCCATATCCACTATAATATATACATTGGTCAACTGTACTTCTCAACTGAAATACATATTTCACAGTACTATCCTTAGTATAAGAAGAATGAAGGTACTTCGGATTCGCGACCTCTATATGGTGCTGAGCCATCGAGATGTAGACTATAAAAAAAAAGCAGACCGCTAAAAAGGGCCTGCATTTTTCTTGTATAAACTTTATTCTATTGAACATTGACCTCTATTCGGGGTGGGGCAACTCCTCGATTCACAGATACAGTAACTGTAAAAAATTGATTATAAACGGGCGACCAAAAAGTTGCTCCTTGCCCATTATTCTGAGCCAAATTCTGTGGACAGAATTTTAGTTCATGGTACACACCATAATAGGTTTGATTTCCATCATACTCATGAAAACTTATGCCAACAATTTGAGCTTCATTGGTGATTGGGTTTCCGCCATTATCAACCATACCTGAATATAAAAATGCATCATTGGCTGGAACGTCATAGTGCTTCTGTTCAAGAATCAGATCTGAACTGCAAGAATTTCCTCCCATTGTGGAATGCACTTCTGCAACTAAATAGACATTTGATGTACTTGTCACGCCCAAATCAAATTGCACTTGAGAAAAAAGCTGGCTTGACCCCATTAAGATCATAGCCAAGATGTAAAAAATTACGCTCCTAAATGGCTTAAATTTCTGTGTGTGTGTGTAGTTGATTGTCATAAAATATAAGGTTTAAAATTAGACTTCTACTAATATACAGTTTCTTATTTATTTATTGACTTACACGTACCAAATAAAAACAGCCGCCCGGGAAAGAGCGGCTGTCAATCAAACAAAATATAGAAGAATTATTATGACCCACAGGCTTCGCAGTCATCTGGATTGTCAATGCTGCAGGCAATTACTTCCTCATCGGTAAACTCCTGCATGCGTTTGGCCATTTCGGCTACGCGCTGCTCACCGGCCGCATTGGCTTTCTTCAACTGCTCCTCTTTTTCTTTCGNNCACGGTAAACTTAATGGCATCGGCAGCAGCTTTGGTGCGTAGGTAATACATGCCCGTTTTCAAACCTTTCTGCCAGGCGTAAAAGTGCATGGAGGTTAATTTGCCCACGTTGGCATTTTCCACAAACAGGTTAAGCGATTGCGACTGATCGATAAAGGCACCGCGGTCGGCACTCATATCAATAATGTCTTTCATGCTCATTTCCCACACGGTTTTGTACAATTCCTTAATGTTTTCCGGAATGCCCTCAATGTGTTGGATGGAACCGTTGCTGCGGATGATCTCGTTTTTCAAGTCTTCACTCCACAAGCCCAAATTCACCAAATCAAGCAACAAGTGTTTGTTTACCACGATGAACTCACCACTTAATACTCTACGCGTGTAGATATTAGAAGTGTAAGGCTCAAAGCACTCGTTATTGCCTAGTATCTGGCTGGTAGACGCGGTGGGCATGGGTGCTAACAGTAGCGAGTTACGCACGCCATGCGCTTTGATTTCGGCACGCAATTCGTCCCAATTCCAGCGGCCGCTCAAATCGGTATCTTTCAAGCCCCACATGTTGAATTGGAACTTGCCCTGGCTAATGGGCGAGCCTTCGTAGCTTTCGTAAGGCCCATCGGCAATAGCCTCGTCTTTACTCGCTTTAAGCGATGCGTAATAAATGGTTTCAAAAATTTCGCTGTTCAGCTTTTTGGCTTCCTCCGAGGTAAACGGCATGCGCAGCTTGATAAAAGTATCGGCCAAGCCCTGTACACCCAAACCAACCGGACGGTGACGCATATTGCTGTTGCGCGCTTCCGGCACCGGGTAGTAATTGCGGTCAATAATGCGATTCAGGTTCTTGGTTACCTTATACGTTACCTCGTATAGCTTTTTGTGATCGAATTTATCGTCTTCAATAAACATTGGCAGCGCCAGCGAAGCCAGGTTACAAACCGCTACTTCATCGGGAGCGGTGTACTCAATAATTTCGGTACACAGGTTGGAAGAACGGATGGTGCCTAAATTCTGTTGATTGCTCTTGGCGTTGGCCGCGTCTTTGTACAACATGTAAGGCGTACCCGTTTCAATTTGGCTCTCCATGATTTTCGACCACAAATCGCGGGCCTTGATGGTTTTGCGGCCTTTGCCTTCCGCTTCGTACTTTTCGTAAAGCTTGTTGAACTCTTCGCTGTGCACATCGCAAAGGCCAGGACACTCGTTGGGGTCCATGAGCGTCCACATGCCATCTTCCTTCACGCGCTTCATAAAGAGGTCGGGCGTCCACAGGGCGTAGAACAAATCGCGGGCACGCATTTCTTCCTTGCCGTGATTTTTCTTCAAATCAAGGAAGTCAAAGATATCTGCGTGCCAGGGCTCCAGGTAAATGGCAAAAGAGCCTTTGCGCTTGCCTCCGCCCTGATCAACGTAGCGAGCGGTATCATTAAACACGCGCAACATGGGCACAATACCATTGGAAGTGCCGTTAGTGCCGCGAATGTAAGAACCGGTGGCGCGCACATTATGTATGCTCAAGCCAATGCCGCCTGCGCTTTGTGAAATTTTTGAGCATTGCTTCAGGGTGTCGTATATACCATCAATGCTATCATCTTTCATGGTTAGCAGGAAGCAGGAGCTCATTTGGGGCTTGGGTGTTCCCGAGTTGAAAAGTGTAGGCGTGGCGTGGGTAAAATACTTTTTACTCATCAGGTGATAGGTCTCAATGGCCGAGTCCAGATCTTCCTTGTGAATACCAATGGCCACACGCATAATCATGTGCTGCGGGCGCTCAGCAATTTTTCCGTTTAAGCGCAGAAGGTAAGAGCGCTCCAGGGTTTTAAAGCCGAAATAATCGTATCCAAAATCACGGTCGTAAATCAGGGTAGAATCCAGCAAAGCCGCATTCTTCTGAATGATTTCCTGCACGTCATCCGAAATTAGCGGTGAATGCAAACCGGTTTTGGGGTTTACATACTCATGCAGGTCGGTCATGGTTTCGCTGAACGACTTGGTGGTGTTTTTATGCAGGTTGCTCACGGCTATGCGGGCCGCCAGCTGCGCATAATCCGGGTGGCGGGTGGTCATACTCGCAGCCACCTCAGCCGCCAGGCTATCCAGTTCGGTGGTGGTTACCCCTTCGTAAATGCCTTCAATTACCTTCATGGCCACGGTGGTAGAATCTACCAACTCGCTTAAGCCATAACACAGCTTTTGAATGCGCGCGGTGATTTTGTCAAACTTCACCGATTCTTTGCGCCCGTCTCTTTTTATTACGTACATGGTTAATTTCGTTTTTTAATGAATATCTGGTTGGTATGGAGTGTTGTTATAGTATTAAGTATTAGGTACAAAGTATTAAGACATTAAAGCCGCCTTCCCCTCTTTGTACTTTCAGTCTTAATACTGATGTCTTTCTTAAAAATCCGCATCAAAAGTGATGTTCTGTGACTCTGAGCCTTGGGTTACGCCACTTTTTTGGTACTCGGCCACGCGCTTTTCAAAAAAGTTGGTTTTGCCCTGCAGGCTAATCATATCCATAAAGTCGAAGGGGTTTTCTACGTTAAACTCTTTTTCGCAGTTCAACTCCACCAACAGCCGGTCGGTTACAAACTCCAGGTATTGGGTCATCAACTTGGCGTTCATCCCAATAAGGTTTACCGGTAAACTTTCGGTAATAAACTCGCGCTCAATATCAAGCGCGTCCAGAATTATTTCTCTTATGCGTTCTTCGGGCACTTTGTTAACCAGGTGGTTGTTGTGCAAGTGGCAGGCGAAATCGCAGTGCAGGCCTTCATCGCGCGAAATAAGCTCGTTGCTAAATGTAAGCCCCGGCATCAGGCCGCGCTTCTTGAGCCAGAAAATGGAGCAGAAAGATCCGCTAAAGAATATGCCCTCCACAGCTGCAAAAGCTACCAAGCGCTCGGCAAAGCTGTCGCTTTCAATCCACTTTAACGCCCACTCGGCTTTGCGCTTTATGGCGTCAAAATTCTCAATGGCTTTAAAGAGGCGGTCGCGGTCTTCCTTGTCTTTTATATAAGTGTCAATTAATAAAGAATAGGTTTCGCTGTGAATGTTTTCCATCATAATCTGGAAACCGTAAAAGAACTTGGCCTCCGTAAATTGCACTTCGTTCACGAAGTTTTCGGCCAGGTTTTCGTTTACAATGCCATCACTCGCGGCAAAAAAGGCCAGAATGTGTTTGATAAAATAGCGCTCGTCATCGTTGAGCTTATTGTTCCAATCGTTTAAGTCCTGGTGCAGGTCAATTTCTTCAGCGGTCCAAAAACTGGCTTCTTGCTTTTTATACCATTCCCAAATATCGTGGTGCTCTATGGGAAAGAGTACGAATCTGTTTTTGTTCTCCTGTAAAATTGGTTCCTGTACGCTCATGCTTGCCTCTTTTTAACTATTTAAAGATTACTGTTTTAAGCTGAAAATACGCCCCTTGCCCGGCAGGCAATTGTTTGTTTTTCAGGTAAATACAAAGCTGGATTGAGTAGACCGAAAATCTGTTTCCCTTAGCTTGCTATACAAATGTGGCCAATATGTGTACCGCCAACAATGGCTAGTTTTTCACATTTTGGCGCTTTTATTAACACAGGCTTAAATTTGAAAAGCCCGCAAAACGAGCGCTGACGGGAGATATAAAAAAAGCAACTCCATCTGACAGAAAATAGGCGATATTAATTCACACGGATTGTTAAAAACCGTAGCGCGATGGAGCGCAAGCTGCATTTATTTGTATTTCAATACTTTATAAAATGTGATGGTANNTAGCCAATTTATTGATCGATGCTACTTTACGGGCCAGTTTTCTGCCACCGTCTCCAGCTCCTTAAACCAACTCGGGCCGTACTTCCTAATCAAGGCGTTTTTGGTGAATTTATATACGGGCACTTTTAGTTCTTCGCCCAGCGCACAGGCGGGATCGCATATTTGCCATTTGTGATAATTCACCGCTTCAAATTCGGGGTAGCGTGTGATGCGAATTGGATAAAGATGGCAGCTCACCGGTTTATGAAAAGCGGTTGCACCCGCTTCAAAGGCTTTTTCAATGCCACATTTGGTGGTCCCGTTTTCGTCAAAAATCACGTAGGCACATTCGGCACCGTTTACCAAGGGTGTTACCAATTCGCCATCGTTGGGGTCGGTGGCGGTGGTGCCTCGTTCTTCAATTGCTTTTATGCCTTCCGGCCGAAGGAAGGGGCGGATATTTGCAAACTCCTCGGCCAGTATTTTACCTTCCTCGGCTTCCACTGGGGCCCCGGCATCGCCCTCCACGCAACAGGCGCCTTTACACTTGCTCAAATCACAGACAAACTCCTTTTCCAGGATGTCTTCACTCACCAAAGATTCACCAATTGCAATCATGCGGCAAAGGTAGTGCGATTGAATATTTTGGGGAAAATGGAAGTTGAGGATTCGTCCCGCCTTGGCGCACAAAAAGAAATGATCAGACCCACCAGGAGAATCCGGATCAAAGAAGAAACAGTAAACACTCAGTCGGCCTTCGATTCCTATAGTGGGCGTATCACAGGCCCATTAAATCACCTTTAAATAAGCCGGAAGTATTCCCTGAAAATAAAGTGATGTATCCATTGTCAAAATTGGGAATGAAGGTACTTTTGCGCGCCTTAAAAAAACAGCTAGTTGTATGAATTTCAACCTGAAAGAAATATTTTCTGCCACCATGATTTTATTTGCCGTTATTGATATCATGGGCAGCATTCCGCTTATCATCTCCCTGCGAAAAAAGGTGGGACATATTCAAAGCGAAAAGGCCACCATTGTATCGGCTGTAATCATGATCGCTTTTCTCTTTTTGGGCGAAAGTATTTTGAAATACCTGGGCGTAGATGTGAACTCTTTTGCGGTGGCCGGTGCCGTGGTGCTATTCATTTTGGCCATGGAAATGGTGTTGGGCATAGAAATAATAAAGGGCGCAGAGCCAAAGTCGGCCTCCATTGTACCCATAGCCTTTCCCCTGGTGGCAGGGGCCGGCACCATGACTACGCTAGTTTCTATACGCGCAGAGTACGCTGCCGAAAATATTATGGTGGCCATTTTATTGAATTGCCTTTTGGTTTTTGTGGTGCTTAAAAGTGCGCGCTTCCTGGAGCGAAAATTGGGCACCTCGGGCATTGATGTACTGCGCAGGGTATTTGGGGTAATACTCCTGGCAATTGCGGTAAAGCTGTTTTCGGCCAATATTACGCATTTGGTGTAGCCAGTTTTAAATTAAAGCTGCCAGCAGGGCCAGAACTAAAAACTAAGCCCATGTCCTCCTTCGGCCGCGGAGCCGAACAATAATAATATTGTATCTTTGCCCGTTCTTAGCGGAAGCTATTTTCTGGCTTCTTTTTTTAACAGATTCAGCTAAGGTTTACGGTAGGGCTGAATATTCAATTGCTTTCCCCGCACATAGTTATTAGAAAAGCCGTGGTGTTGCAGGCCACACGGCCGGATAGCATTGACTTTAGCACTTGCCAAATTTTTTAATCTAAACAAATATTTTATGGGTAGATCCCAAGAAACTTTCGGGAAAAAAGAACGAGAAAAGAAGAGACAAAAAAAGAAGGAGCTCAAAGCGCGCAAAAAGGAAGAACGCAAAGCCAATGCGGGCGATAAGGGCGACAACATTACTTATATGGATGAGTTTGGGCAGTTTCACGATACCCCACCCGAACCCGCCAAGAAGGTAAAAGCACAAAATATTGAACTCGGTGTGCCACAGCGCGAACCCGATTCTTTCGAAGAAGACGCCATTCGAAAAGGAGTGGTAACCCACTTTAACCACGAAAAAGGCTACGGCTTTATACGCGACAAAAAGACCAATCAAAGCGTATTTGTGCACGTAAATAATACCACCGAAGAAATTCGTGAGGATAATATCGTAACTTTTGAAACCGAAATGGGACCCAAAGGACCAAGCGCACTAAACGTAAAAGTGGTGCGTTAAAACTTACAACGCAGATTGAGTAGATCCCGGATTTGACACGTTCAAATTCGGGATTTTTTTTGGCTAAGGCCTGGCAACGGCAAAGTTATAACTCAATGCCAATCCATAATAGGGCATGTAAAAGCCATTATTTACCCGAAAGCCACAGTTGAAAAACAAAGCCAGATAATTTTGCGCCAGCGGAAAGTTAAGCCCCAATCGGGCGTTCATTCCCGGTTGCCCATCATTCAATAGCTTATCGTGTGATTGCACTAAACGGCCCCAAATGCCTGCCGAGAGCGCCAACCGCAAGCCTACGCGATGATCTTCATACGCATTTGACCAATACTCCATCCCGGCAAAGGTGGCCAGGTCCAGTCGGCTATAATTAATTTGATTCCCGAATCGCGCCTCCCCTTCTGCTCCGCGATAATACCGCCTGTAAGAATAGCCTATGAGTGAAGACTGCACAAACCAATTCCATTTAGGCTTGAAAAATGTATGAAATGCAATACTGGGACTAAACTCAGAAACAGTTTTAGAAGCCGAGGCAATTTCGTAATAATCTAATGATGTTGGGTGCTGCGACCGATTGAGCTTCATAGGAGCAAAACCTATGGTTGTTTGAGAGAGCAATCCGCTGCTTAGCATTAAAGCAATAAGCACTAGTTTACTGCGCATGTTTAAAAGGTTAAAAATTTTGAATTACTTACAAATAAAAAAAATAGACTGTTTTTGATACCATTGTTCTCCTCACTCATCATAAGAATAACTTATAATACTTATTCAACGCCCCGTCTAACCAATACGGAAGCTTTATCTATATATTCCTATAGGGTGAAAAAATAATTGCCGGTACAATTCTAGTTGCAGCCGCTTATATTTAAATCGTAAGAAATTCCATACCCGAGAAAGGGAATACCCACATCACCGTTCCAACGCATGCCATATCCCACAGAGAGTATTATGTAATCGTGTTTTATGGGAAAAGCAAAACCCAATTGGGATTTAAACCCTGCCTGGGCAGGTTCAAGCATGAAGTGATGAGACTCCGTCAACTTGGTCCAGAGCCCGCCAGCAACACCAATAGTAATATTGAACTTCTGTCGTTCAACCGGCCAAAGCCAGTATTCCAACCCTGCATAAGTTGCCGACTCCAGCCGGGAATAAATTATTTTATTGCCATACAGTTTCACATCGTTAACATCTCCCGTAAACACGCGTTCCTGGTCAAAGCCCACCAAACCCATTTCTACAAATGCATTGAAACGGGAAGAAAAGAATTTTCTCACGCTGAGGGAAGAAGAAAATTCCTGCCCTCCGCTGATTAAATAATAATGATTAATATTCATGGGAAAGCCCACCGCATGTTGTTGCAAAGGTGCCAGCCGAACATACGTTTGGCCAAAGGAAAATAAAGAAATAGAGAAAAGAATTGAACTGAAAATAACTCGAGCAGACATGTTGCAGATACTTCAAATTTATAATTAAGGTTTGGTAAATTTATAAAAATAAATTAAACCATCTTTCTGGGGTACTTTCAGCATGTAAATGCCACGCGGCAAAAAATCAACTGGTATTCTATTATCCTCCAAAATGCCGGCTTGCACTTCTTTACCTGAGACCGTATGTATGGCATATGTACCGCCTCTTTCAAAACCAGTAAGATTTAAACACCTGGCAGCTGGGTTGGGAAAAACGCTGCGCATAGCCAAGTTCTCTTGATGGTTGTCAAGTACAAAACATTGCTGAATGGTATCGCCATAAATCTTANNCATCAAACACACACCTCAACGCATGCCGTGGAATGTCGCTCACCGAACAATCATGGTTGGGATTTGCCAGTGAGCCAAGTGGCCCCAAGCCTTCAACAATGGTGATTTTAGCTGCGTTGCAAAACGCTTGTGGTGGGGCCTGCAATTCAAGAGCCCTACGGGTTTCACCGTTAAAATCAACAATATTGTACCTTTTCACAACCCGTAAATAGGCGCTGTCGCCTGATCTTAAATCAAATTTTGTGGAATCACCAATCTGTGCCGAAAAGTTCAAAGTATAGCCCAAGCCATTGAAAAATTCAACTTTGAGCATCCCTGAGGTGGTGTCTTCCTCCAAAGTGGCCAGCCTATCGGTAATGCTCAGGTTCTGATCCATTTTAACCAGCAAGGGCAAGGTTTTCCCGGCTAAAGTGGTGTCCGGTCCCACGCCTAAAATCATGGTTTCATTTGTCCACCCGTTAAAGGAGCTATACCAAACGCGGTGTTGCTTTACCACCGGCAAATACTGCGCTTGCGCGGAATGCGCGTAGGCGAAAAACACCAGAAAACCAACCAGCCATTTCATCTTCATACTGTTCCTAAAAATATACTTTTTTCTGCGAATTGCCACTGGCTAAATCTGCGCAGCAAATCAAAGCGTATTACTTTTGCCGGCATGAGTGACGACAAGCAATTTCAGAACATTATCTCCCACGCCAAGGAGTACGGTTTTATATTTCAGAGCAGCGAAATTTATGATGGCATGCAGGCCATTTACGACTACGGCCAGAATGGCGCTGAGCTAAAAAAGAACATTCGCGATTATTGGTGGCGCGCCATGGTGCAGCTGCACGAAAACATTGTGGGCATTGATGCCGCTATTTTCATGCACCCTACCACCTGGAAGGCCAGCGGCCACGTTGATGCCTTTAACGACCCGATGATTGACAACAAGGACAGCAAAAAGCGATACCGGGCTGATGTGTTATTGGAAGATTATGCCGAAAAACTTCGCCAGAAGGCCGAAAAGGAAATTACCAAGGCCCGCAAGCGTTTTGGTGATGACTTTGACGAGCAGATGTACCGCGAAACCAATCCGCGGGTAAAGCGCTATCTAGACGAAGCCAATGAAACCATTGAGCGCATGGTGAAAGGTTTAGAGTCTGGCGATTTAGCAGATGTAAAAAACCTTATTGAGGAAAAAGGCATTGCCGATCCGGTTTCGGGCTCAAAAAACTGGACCGATGTACGCCAATTTAACCTGATGTTTGATACGCAAATGGGCTCAACGGCCGATGGTGCCAATAAGGTGTACCTACGCCCGGAAACGGCCCAGGGCATTTTTGTAAATTACCTCAACGTGCAAAAAACCGGAAGGATGAAGGTGCCTTTTGGCATTGCCCAAACCGGAAAAGCTTTCCGCAATGAAATTGTAGCCCGCCAGTTTATTTTCCGCATGCGCGAATTTGAGCAGATGGAAATGCAGTTTTTTGTGCGCCCCGGGGAAGAAATGAAGTGGTACGAGTACTGGAAAGAACAACGCATGGCCTGGCACAACAGCCTGGGCCTGGGTACTGACTTTTATCGCTGGCACGATCACGATAAACTGGCCCACTACGCCAATGCTGCTGCAGATATTGAATTCAACTTTCCCTTTGGCTTTAAAGAACTGGAAGGCATTCACTCCCGCACTGATTTTGACTTAAAGGCCCATGAAAAACACAGCGGTAAAAAGCTGCAGTACTTTGATCCGGAAATTAATGAGAATTATGTGCCATACGTGGTAGAAACCTCCATCGGCCTAGACCGCATGTTTTTGGCCATTCTCTCGGCCGCCTATCAGGAAGAAAAATTAGAGGACGGCAGTGTGCGCACCGTACTTTCACTGCCCATGGCCCTGGCCCCAGTAAAAGCGGCCATTCTGCCATTGGTGAAAAAAGACGGCCTGCCCGAAATTTCCCGTGAAATTATGGATGAACTCAAACTGGATTTCAACGTGCAGTACGATGAAAAAGATGCCATTGGCAAGCGCTATCGCAGGCACGATGCCATTGGCACACCACTGTGCATTACCGTTGATCATCAAACAAAAGAAGATCAAACGGTAACCATCCGCAACCGCGACAGCATGCAACAAAATAGGGTGCATATAAGTGAGCTCCGCGATAAATTAGACAAGATGGTGAGCCTAAAGTCGTTACTAAAAAACTTAAGATTAGCATAGAATAGAACTATGGCGTTAAAAAATGTATACATTTGCCACAGTTTTACGTAATAACAACCAAATCTCGATTAAACTATGAAAAAAGTTAGCTTTTTTGCTTTTGCCCTGATCTTTGTTGGAGCCATCGCATGCAACAACCCAGAAGGTGACATGGAAGCAGCTGGTGACGAAGTGGAAAACACCATGGAAGAAGCCGGTGAAGAAATGCAGGAAATGGCTGATTCTACCGAAGCTGCAGCTGAAGAAACCGTTGAAGAAATGGAAGAGGCCAGTGAGGAAATGGAAGAAACCATGGAAGAAAAAATGTAATTTCTACCGCTCTGAAAAACAAAAAAGGCTACCCAACAGGTGGCCTTTTTTTTTATCCATACTATTGCTGGCACAAATTAGCGGAAGCGCTCATTCATTTTTTGGAGGAAGCAAAACCTTATCAATTACGTGAACGTATCCGTTTGAAGCCTTTACCGTGGCCAAGACCTTAGCCCCGTTTATCAAAGTCTCTCCAGCTTCATTTATTTCAACCTGTACTTTTTCGCCAGTAGCCTGTCCAATGCCCATAACGCCTTTGATATTTGCCCCTGTATAGGCTCCTGGTGCAGCATGATATTTTATTATATGTTGCAGCTTCGCTTTATTTTCGGGCTTCAATAACTCCTCAACGGTACCATCCGGTAGAGCATCAAAAGCAGCGTTGGTAGGTGCAAAAACCGTTAATGGTCCGGCATTTACCAATACATTTTCCAATTGTGCAGCCTGCACTGCAGCTACCAAGGTGGTGTGGTCATCAGAACCAAGTGCAACATTCAAAATGTTTTGCTCAGATGAATGGTCAACTACAGACGCTTGACCCTGTGCTGTGGGCGGTTGCTCTGCTACTTGTTCAGACTCATTATTTACGGGATTAGCTTCAGCTGCCTGATTGCATCCATAGCAAAACGTAAATATTATGGCTATTAAAAAGAAGTGTGTTTTACTAAACATGATTAAATAACTTTAATGTATAAATTGGTGTAAGAACACTATAAAAGACTTACATATCCTTTTATTTTTCAATGACTTTTATCATGTTTCCAAAATAGTGTGCTTTCAAAAAAAGAAGCCGCCTGAATGTTGAGCCGGTTTCCTGCAAAGTAGCGTGAAGCGAGATTTTTCAAATCAACAGTCATGTACTTGCAGTTATTAGCACCTCTTAGAAAGAGTGTTAATTAGCACCTAAGTATTCAGGTTCTCCCAACATACGTCTGCGAGATGCTTATTGTATGTACAGCTAGCGCTTACTCCAACTCCACCTTCATTTTTTTACTCTTTCTTCAATGCTTTCGGAGCTAAGTTTTTCATGGCTCAGACGGTCAACCATGATCGGGAAGCAGATGGGCGAGGGTTTTTGTGGAGTAATTAACGCTTCACATTTACTTTTCCGACAGCGACTGGCTGGGAATCTAATAGCAGCTGACAGGTATAAACACCCTCCTCCCAACTTGAGACATCAATGGCATCGCCTGTTGCTGTAACCATCTCACGATACTGCTCTCTGCCTTGACCATCATAAAACATCAGTTTAAATTCAGAGTGTTGGCCGTTTTCAAAGCCTCCTAAATCAACAGTTATATAATCGCGTGCAGGATTCGGGAAAACTTTAATTTTTTCCATAGACTTTGTAAACTCCCTTTGACTGATAATATCACCCTTACCATTGAGTATCCAAATATGCACGGAGAGATTTTCACCGGGGTACTTGTCCCAGTTGTATTCATTAAAACTAATTGCCCAGCGATTGCCAGGCAGGGCAGCTACGGCATGGCCACCACAAGTGTAATTTCTTTCAATTTTACGAATCCAATTCATGCGGCCTTTTGAACCATTGAAATTGTAGATGTAGAAGGGAACGGTGTCTTTTAAATAAAAATTATCAGAATTAACATACCTCTCCATTTGCACAAATAGCACGCTGTCGGTAGTTGTGTAGTCATAAGCATCCCAACTTGCTTGCACCAAATCATATGGATCTAGGCTACAATTAAACCCACAAAGCGGCAGTGTATCGATAGAACAAACATTATTGGCAGAATCCAGAAGCGAATAGCCAAAGTTCTGATAATTTAATGCGCCTGGAGGCTTGTGCTGCGGCCAAGCCCACGCAACGCTTAATTGGTAAATACTGTCTTCAGATACAGGCACATATGCCCCAGTCCCTCTCAACGCCCGTAATTCAGATGAGTTTTTTTCACTAAAGGAACCTATGGTAGTTACATTAAAACTGCTATCAAGACCTACATTACCCCAAGATTTGTTTTGGGTTACTTTCACGGGTCCTTCTGCCCTGACAATAAAACCGTCTGTTGTACGAGCCACGTCATGAAAATAGGTACGAGAATTTGGTAGACCAAGAGTATCAAATCGTACTAGCCGGCCTGTTTTGGTAGTTAAATCGTAATTAAAAATAGCAGGTCTAACTAATCCAGTACCACATACAGATGCCCCTCCAGTTGCTAAAATATGACGGTCATATAGTAATATTTCTATGAAATTCTCACTTAAGGTATCCACATCTAACGAAATGGAGTCAATGAGAGAAAGACTGCTATTATGAACAAGTATATAACTTGTTATCCCACAATACGCGGAACTGGCAGACTTATAATAAAGATGTAAACTATATACATTCCCTCCAGAATCTACCTCAATATCACTGGGGTAAAAGAAGTCACTCTGTCCCAAGTTCCAACCATTTAACTTTACGCTATCCAAAACATTCAAATTGAAATCGAACTTGTAAAGAAATGCTTGTTCAGCAAGTTGAGTATAAAATCGATTATAATTGATCGAGGCAAATAAAAAACTATCGCCCGCAGCTATGTATTCAGCACCTGTAAATTTTGATGCCTTGATTTCCTGCTTAATCACTTGCGCCTCTAACGATAAGGATATACTCAAAATGAGTGCACTTAAGAGCATCTTGTTCATATCGTATAGATTTAAAGAAGGAGTGGGGCAAGCCCACTCCACTTATTAAAATTTATAAACCCAAGTCAGCCTTGGTTATCGCCATTAAACTATCCGGAACCAACCTATTGCTAAAGCTTCCATGAAACCACCACACTGCAGTTGATGGTGAGTCGTTCCATTTTTTAACTGTTAACCCAAGTACGTCATCCCAATGGTTTCTTTTCCCCAAATAATCATACAACCTATCAGCCAATTCCTGCGAGTAGCTATCTTGTTCTGTCGGGGTGACACACTCACCCTGTCCGTTGAGGTAGTATTGTCCGGTTGGATCAAGAATGGGTGGATGATATAAGGAATTATCTCCACCAAATAAATAACCGCCTTCTAAATACAATTTATAACCTTTAGCGTAGCGGGAATCTGATCCAAAAGCTAGGATATTTGAAGCTCCCATCCCTTGATACCAAGTCTTTGGCATAACAGCTCTTACCTGACCCTGAACATGTTGCCACGCTCCACCGGGTTGACCCGCAACGCAAGCAAAAATTGCACCGCCTCTTTTGTCATAAGTAGCCGGTGGCACAGTTGGCGCGCTCCACATATTTCGAGTTCCACTCTGGTAATAATGATTCACCACCTTTAAACTTAGGATTCCATTATTCAGGCTAGCAAATTGCACATCTGTAAATTGGTAATCCAAATCCTGATGCTGCTGCTTAAAACTTACCACCTGATTATAATCCGTGGTAAATTCAGAAATAAAATCTTCGTCTACCAGTTTTTCACTTTCAGTTAGTGTGAAAGATACTTCACGCTGATCGGTAATTACCGTATCAAAGTCATTAAATACCGTATCGCGTAGAAGGGCGCTCATTCCGGATTCATACAGCCATATAGCGCGATTGATATCTGTTTCACCTCCTGGATTGGTGCCTTCAAAAATGGCAATAATTCCGTTTTTGAATTCTGCGTACTCGTCATCTACGCTTGGATCATAAGTCTCATAATCAAGTGCCGAAAACTCACTTTTATGACTTAGGGGGGGGGTAAGGGTGCTGCTTTCTTTTTCACAGCTTGCAAAGGCCAGCACACATCCTGCTGCCAGCATTAAATTAAAGGTTCTCATTTGTAAACAAATTAAGTTAATATACCTACTCTTTCGCTTTTCGGTTATCGCGGCAAAAAAGAAAAACAGGCCCGTTAAGATTTTGCGAAAACTAAGTTGCTGAGAAAAAATGAAAAATGCAACCATGAGTTTACGAAAACCCCTATTAAGCACACGAACACCGGGTTTGGGTTTACGAAGGCCTATTTTCAAGTCGAAAAGTGATGAATTTCACCCCAACTCCACCTTCATTTTTTTCACTCTATCTTCAATGCTTTCAGAGCTAAGTTTTTCACGGCTGAGGCGGTCTACCATAATGGGGAAGCAGAAGGGCGAGGGTTTTTGTAATTCCATAATTAAAATTTCCTGCTGGTTGATGCGCTCCAGGGCCTGTCGCATGCGGCCCTCCTCCAGTTGAAATTCGAGGGCCTCTTCGTAGGCTTCTTGTAAAAGCAGATTGTCGGGCTCATAATCATTAAACACTTCAAATATTAACTGGCTGCTGCTTTGCAGGTGTTTGTCTTTGATGGGCTGCCCCGGATAACCCCGAAACACCAAGCCGGCAATGCTAGCAATATCACGGAAACGCCTGCGGGCCATTTCTACCGCGTTTACGCTTTGCATAATATCTTCCCGCAAATCATCGGTAGTTAGCACATCGCTGTCTAAAGCTTCCTCAATCGGAATGGGATCGCTGGCCAGCAACTCAAAGCCATAATCGTTCATGGCTATGGAAAAGGTAAGCGGTTTAAACAGTGAAATGCGGTAAGCCAATAGCGCGGCAATGCCCTCGTGTACAAATCGCCCTTCAAAGGGATAAAAGAAAACGTGGTAGCCCTCGCGGCTTTTGAACTTTTCTATTAAAAACTGATTGCTGTGTGGAATAACCGAACGCTGCCGCTGCGTTTCCCAGAGCGGCTCTATTAATTGCAGCTCCGGATCTGCGGGTTTTTGGTTGAAACTTTCGTCAAGCTTCAGGCGCAACATGCGCCCCATTTGAGCCGAAAGCGGCATGCGCCCGCCCTGCCAGCTCGGTACTTTACCTTTCTTGCTTTTGGCCTTGCGCACTTGCACTTCCACGCCCTTCACGCGAATTAACTCGAGGTTACGACCGCTAAACCAAAAAACATCGCCCGGCTTCAGGCGGGATATAAAATACTCTTCAATGGTACCCAGGTAGCCGCCACTTTGAAATTTTACCTTCATAGCCACATCGCTTACTATGGTACCGATGCTCATGCGATGGCGCATGGCGGTTCTGCGGCTGTTTACTTTGTATAAGCCATCCTCCTCCACCGCTACTTTGTGAAACTCATCGTAGCCTTGCAAACTTTTTCCCCCGCGGGTGATAAATTCCAGGCACCAGTGCCATTCCTCGTCACTGACACTGGCAAAGGAGAAAGTTTGCCGGATTTCGTCCAGGATTTCCTTCGGGCGAAAGCCCTCCGACACCGCCAGTGTAACCAGGTACTGCACCAATACGTCAAAACTGCGCAGGTAAGGAATGCGGGCTTCCACCAGTTCCTGGGCAATGGCTTCGCGCAAGGCCGCTGCTTCTACAAGCTCCAACGTGTGGGTGGGCACAAAGTAAATGCGGCTCACCGCACCGGGCTGATGACCGCTGCGCCCGGCCCGTTGCATAAAGCGCGCTACGCCCTTGGGCGAGCCCACCTGAACTATGGTTTCCACCGGACGAAAGTCTACGCCCAAATCCAAACTGCTGGTGCAAACCACCACCTTAAGTTGGCCGGTGTACAGGGCATCTTCCACCCAAAAACGTAAATCACGGCTAATGCTGCCGTGGTGCATGGCCATCACTCCCGCCAGTTGGGGCGCTACTTCCAACAAGCGTTGGTACCATATTTCACATTGGCTGCGGGTATTGGTGAAAATCAAAGTGCTCTCGCTCCGTTCTATAATGGGTACCACCTTCTCCAGCATCTTTATTCCCAAGTGCCCGGCCCATGGCAAGACCTCCACATTGTCGGGCAATACAGATTCAACTTCAATTTTCTTTTTGGTGCTGGCGCGGATGATGATGGGGGTTTTTTGAGGGTTTTCACGAATACTTTCTCCCTTCCCGGTTTTGCGTGATCCCCCTACCCTGCCCGTTCCGGTCAGGCGGATGTCCCCCGAAGGGAGACTAGTGCCAGCCGGGTTGCTGTCTCTCATGGTTTTATCTTGGGTGCCTGCTTCACCCCTCTTCGGGGGGCCAGGGGGGCTTTTTTGAGTAAGGCCGCCCATCTCTATATTTCCCAACAAAACCGTCAGCGCTTCACCCATATTGCCAATGGTGGCGCTTATGCCCCAGATTTTAAGCCCGGGCTGCATTCCGCGGAGACGCGAAAGGGCCAGCTCCATTAAAACCGCGCGTTTGCTTCCCATTAACTCATGCCATTCATCCACCACAATTGCCTGTAAATTCTTAAAGGTTTTAGGATAGCCTTTGGAGGCCAACAAGAGGTGCAAACTCTCGGGGGTGGTAATCAGCAAATTGGGCATTTGCTTTTTCTGTTTGGCGCGCTGGGTGGTTGTGGTATCGCCCGTACGCACACCTACTTCCCATGGGGTCTCCAGGCCTTCGATGGCGCGCAGGGCACTCTGGTGTATTTCTTTGGCCAAGGCACGGATGGGGGTAATCCAGATGGCCGTTAACCCCTTGGGGTTTGGTGTGGCTTCCAACACGGGTAACAGCAAAGAGTATGTTTTACCGCTGCCGGTAGGGGCATTCACTATGCCCGAAAAACCACTGGCGTAGGCCTGCCAGGCCTCTTTTTGAAAGGGGGCCGCCCGCCAGCCTAATGTTCTAAACCAATTGAGGGATTTTTGCACGTAAACCGAAAATAGAATGGTAAAGTTAGAACTTAACAACGGCAGAAACCAGATAGGTTCATACACCATGCATACGCGCTACTTTTTTCAATTGCGGTTTGGGTAACTTAGCACTTTCGGTTTCAGCTAAAACCAATACCTTTAAATTTGCATTTTCTCCAAACCGCCCCTCATGAACTATCAATGGACACCTGCTGCACCTGCTTCTAAAGAAACAATTGATGCGCTCCAAAACCAACTGAATATAAGCCCGGTTCTCTGTCAACTATTGGCCCAAAGAGGCATCGATAATTTTGACAAGGCCAAGTCATTTTTTCGCCCTTCATTGGCTGCCCTGCACGATCCATATTTAATGAAAGACATGCGCCAGGCGGTAAATCGCATTCTTTCTGCCGTAGCGCACGGGGAAAAAATAATGGTGTATGGCGACTACGATGTGGACGGCACCACTGCGGTATCGCTCTTGTATTCCTTTCTCAACAAGCATTACCACAATCTAATCACTTACATACCCGATCGTTACAAAGAGGGCTATGGAGTTTCACTGGCGGGAATTGACCGAGCAGAAAGCGAAAACGCAAAGCTTATCATAGCCCTTGACTGCGGCATAAAAGCCATAAAACAAGTGCAGTATGCCGCTGAAAAAGGCATTGAATTCATCATTTGTGACCACCACACACCCGGAAGTGCATTACCCAAGGCCACGGCTATTTTAAATCCCAAACAACAAAATTGCAACTACCCTTATAAAGAGTTAAGCGGCTGTGGCGTAGGCTTTAAGTTGGCACAGGCGCTTTGCGCGGAATGGAACCTGGATGATCGCGAATGGAAGGTGCTGCTTGATTTGCTGGCGGTGAGCATTGGGGCCGATATAGTGCCCATGACAGGTGAAAACCGGGTGCTGGCCCATTTTGGTTTGCAATTGATAAACTATAAGCCGCGCCTGGGCTTGCGCCACCTCATTGATATTGCCGGCAAAAAAAACCAGGTTTTAAATATAACGGATGTCGTTTTTTTGCTGGGGCCGCGCATTAACGCTGCGGGAAGGATTTCGCACGGAAAGCTGGCGGTAAAGCTGTTGAGCTCTACCAATACCGAAGAGGTAATGCGCTGTTGTGAAACCATTAATGAGCACAACAACCAACGCAAAGAACTGGACAGCAGCATTACCCAAAGTGCCCTGAAAATGATAGACGAGGCAGGCGAACAGAATAAAAAAAGCACGGTGGTTTATGACAAAAGCTGGCACAAAGGGGTAATTGGCATTGTGGCGTCACGGCTCATTGAAAACCATTATCGGCCCACCATTGTATTTACGGAAAGCAATGGGGTTTTGGCCGGATCGGCCCGCTCGGTTAAAGATTTTAATATTTATGAGGCCCTTGAAAAATGCGAGGACATTTTGGAGCAATTTGGCGGACATTTTTACGCGGCCGGAATGACCCTCAAGCCCGAACGTTTTGAGGCGTTTAAAGAGCGTTTTGAGGCCGTTGTAAGTGAACGTATTCTGCCCGAGCAGTTAATTCCAAAGGTTGAAATAGATGCTGCCTTAAAGTTTGAGGACATAAAACCTTCCTTCCATAAAATACTAAAGCAATTTGCACCCTTTGGCCCGCAAAACCTGGCCCCGGTTTTTGTTACACACAATTTAGCAGACTGTGGAAGCAAAGCAGTTGGTGGAGATAAAACGCACTTACGGGTGGTATTTAAAGACCCTGATACCAACGTGGTTATGAGCGGCATAGGCTTTGGCATGGCGCACAAGCTAAAGACCATTCAAAAGCACAGTAAAATTTCAATAGCCTACCACCTGGAAGAAAACGAATTTAACGGCACTACCTCCCTGCAAATGCGGGTTTTGGACATTAAACCCACCGCTGAGGCACTTCAAGACCTTACCGGAAAGGTACCGGCCGAGGCAAACTGAAGCTTATGTCCTTTTTCCTCACCGGGAATTCTGATGGCGTCTAATTGCTGTTTCAGTTTCATCATGTACGGCTCGTATTCTCCGCGATATTCATCTTTAATGGGTTCAGCATCGGGTAAGTCTTGCTGGTAAGGATCTACTTGCACCCCGTTTTTCCAAAATCGATAACACACGTGAGGGCCAGTAGCCAGGCCGGTGCTTCCCACATAACCAATTACTTCACCTTGCTTTACCACCTTGCCGGTTCTTATGCCTTTGGCAAATCCGCTCATGTGTAAGTACTGAGTGGTGTAAGTTGAATTGTGACGAATTTTCACGTAGTTGCCGTTGCCTCCGGTATATGATGCAGCAATCACTTCCCCATCGGCAGTAGCCATAATGGGCGTACCCTTGGGCGCGGCATAATCGGTGCCTAAGTGGGCCTTGTAGCGCTTGAGTACGGGGTGAAAACGCTTGGGCGAGTAGCGGCTGCTTAAACGATAGAAGTTGAGAGGCGCTTTTAAAAAGGCTTTGCGTAAAGTATTACCTTCTTCATCAAAATACTCCGAGTAATTGCCCGCTGGGTTTTGGTACCAAAAGGAATAAAAGGAGCGATCGCCATGATTGAAGTCAGCGGCAATTAACCGCCCTATGCCAACGCTAATGGTATCGTCAATAAACTTTTCCTCGTAAATCACCTTAAAATAATCGCCTTCCTTAATGCGAAAGAAGTCAATGGTCCAGGCGTAAATCGTAGAAAGCTCCATCACCAAAGCCGGGCTTCCGCCTTTGCCCACTATTGTTTCGTAAAGAGACGATTCAATTTTGCCGCTGATCACCCGTTTTTTAACACTTACATCTTTGGCTCCTTTGTACACATTCACCGAGTCTGAAAAATCGAAAACGTAATAATCTACCGGGCTGGGCTGATATACCATATAGCGGGCCACTCGGTTGGTATCCTGATTTTCGCAAAACAAAGTGTAGGGCTTACCACTGCGCAGTTTCCTTACGTCAAAAATATCTTTGTATTTACTGGCTATATCGTGAATGGTTTGATAGTTCACCCCAAATGCCAGCAGTATATTGCTGAAACTCTCGCCATTCTTTACAATATCTTCGTGCAATTCGAAAGAATCAACGGGTAAACCGTATCGCATTTCCGGTTCTTTCGCTTCAACCGGGTCTTCGCTTTTGAGTGTTGCGTTTTCACCGGCCGTGGATGGCGCAGATGAAAAGAAATTATCAAATAGTCCTAAGTTGTTGAGTATTAAGACTGATATCACTAAGATGCTTATGGCGGCTGCCGCCCTTATTTTTATGCGCATATAGTATTTAGAGCGTTTTGTGCTGTTGCTTTGGGGTAACGCAAATATATTTTATTTGGTATTGTTTCGCATTACAAATTTGCGACCAAAATGCAGGTGATTTTAAAATTATTTTAAAGCTAAATTTTTACTTGTCCTTTTTGAGGCCAGCCTCATTTAGAACAGATTGCACCCAGCTTTTGCCCCACTCTTCTTTTTCCGATTCGCTCCACAGCTCTGGGTAAAAAATTCGCTTTTGAAAACGGGGCGGTAAATATTTTTGCCAGTTTGTACCACCGGTTGAGCGCACATCTTTTGGTCTTTGCGCCAAATAAACCACGGCCGTGCGATAGTGCTGTAATGGCCAATTTACGTTTACGTTTAAGTCTAAGGCCCGCAGTTGGTCAATAATTTCCTGGTCCTTCTGGTCGGCTTCCGGCAAGCTCTTGTACACCTGCCACAAATTCTGATCTCGATAAGCTTGCGCCATGCGAATAAGCTCGGGAGTATATTTCAATTCAAACTGACGCAGCGTTAGGGTTTTTGCCCCACTGTCAGCCATGGTTGCGCCTTTTTTCCAGTAAATGTATTCGTACATCTGCGCAATGCTGGCTTCGGCCTTGGCCATTTCCGCTCTATAATCTTTATCTACCAGGTTTATAAAGTCAGTTGCACCAATTTCAACCTTACGGTACTGCACACTCTGAAAGCCACTTGCGGGGATAAGCGACATTCGGAACTTGAGAAACTGCTCGCGGTTCATGCCTTCTTCCATCACACCAAAAGAGTGCGTCAGGGCGCTGAAATAGCGATTCATTCGCTGTACCTTTTCTTTAAAGCTAGCGGCCTCCACACTTTCGGCCGCAGCCAGCTGCTTGATTTCATGCAGCGTTAGCTTAAAGTACAGCTCGGTAATT
>CAJNDV010035799.1:0-15771 GCA_905221635.1 Symbiodinium sp. CCMP2456
AAAACCAAAATCCTAAACCCTAAAGCCTCAGACTCAAAGAGGGTCCCAAGCCCCTAATAATAATTATTATAAAAATAAAAATAATGATAATAATAATAATAAGAGGAATAATAATAATAATGGTTACCCTAAACCCTAAACCCTAAACCCTAAACCCTAAGGGTTTAGGGTGTAGGGTTCAGTTTCAGAGTAGCCCCTTAATAACAAGGGTACCCTTTTTCCTGCAGAACAAAGCAGGCCCCTGCCTTTCTTCCTCCAATCCTGCACTGGCGGTGTAAGGCTTAGGGTTTAGGGTCTAGGGTTTAGGGTTTAGGGTTTAGGGTTTAGAGGTTTAGGGTTTAGGGCTTAGGGCTTAGGGTTTAGGGTTTTAGGGCATTGTTTTAACTTTTTGAGGGTTCTACAAAGGCCTGATGAGACTTCTACAAGGGTGTTGGGACTGTATATACAGGCTGTAAAAAGGCCCAGGGAGCCCAATACCCCTTTGATAAGGAATATCGCTTAAATCTTAATATGAAGCCCCTTATAATTTAAGCCATGTTTCCTTAGTTAAGCTGTATTGGGCTCTCTGCGGGCTCGTTTTTAGGGCTTATAGGGCTTATAGGGTTCAGGGTTATAGGGTTTAGGGTTATAGGGTTTAGGGTTATAGGGTGTAGGGCTTTTACGGTTTAGGGTTTAGGGCGTTGTGAATAGATGACAAAGCTCTTCTGGCTTCAAGCTTCGAAGATCAATGGGTTGTAGGCTTAGCTAGGAACCATCCCACACCCTACATCCTACGCCGCAAACCCCCACCCCCCCCTTTCAAAAAAATAATAATAAAATAAAATAAAAATAAATAAAACAATCTGAAGTGCCGGGGGAGAAAAGGTGTTCGCTCCCGGTGCTTAGTAACCTGAACCCCGAGGTTTAGGGTTTAGGGTTCAGGGTTTGAGACCCTAGATCCCCAGACTGTAGTATCCTATTCCTAAGGGTCCATGTACCCAAATAGTAGAACATTGGCCCTAAAGTATCCATATAGGGACTACATTAAGGCCAATGTTTTACTATTTGGGTACATGGACCCTTAGGGTATACCATACTTGGCGGTTCATGGGACTTAGTAACTAGGGATTTAAATAAGGTAGCTATGCTGAGAAGTACTTATAAACTATAAACCCAATCAACGTACTTATTTATGATTGTACTTGCTAAGTCCCATGAGCCTCCAAGTAGAACCCTGTGGCCCCAAACCCTCAACCTGCGGGCAGCGGGCACTTAAGCCGCACACTAGAAAACCGCTGCCTGAACCGTAGGGTTTAGGGTTTAGGGTTTAGGGTTTGGGGTTTAGGGTTTAGGATGTGCCATCCCAGACCCCTTAAGGGGTTCAGGGTTAAAGGTACGTGCTACGATAGCGTTCCTGCAAGGGTTCCTATAAGAGTACAAAGAAACCCTTTGATTTACGGCTTCCTCAAGGGGTACGCATAAAGGGTGCTACAATATACTCTAATAAACTGTAGAAGGTACTACCAAATACTAGAAAAGAGTCAGCCACCCTATCGTGTAATTGTAGGGACATTGTAGGGTTGTGAGGCTAGGGTTGAGGGTTTTAGGGCTTGAGGGCCTGAGGGTTCGGGGTTTTAAGCTATAAGCCCTAAACTCTTTTAGGGTTTAGGGAGCAAGATGAGGGATTTCTCACGGAATCCATCTTCGGAGCCTTTAAGAAGTAAGCCTGAGTCCCTGAACATACCGTAAACCTCAAACCCTAAACTGGGTTCTTGTCAAGGGGTTGAATTTAAGTTACCATTTTAAGGAATCCATACTATGTACTGTAGATCCCTATTGATTCAATTTGTAAGTTACCATAATAAACAAACCATAGCTGCCATAGCTTATACTAAATCCCTTAACAAGAACCCAGTAAACCTGAATGCATGTGCATCGCGCACCCGGGTGTTGCTGGCACCCCAGGAAGACCAGTTCGAAGAGTCTTCCTCCTCCTTCACCTGCAGTGTGAGGTTAGGACTGCCGGGAGGCTCCAGAAAGTAGAGCCCTTAAGCAGGTTCCTATAAAGTACCCTTTAATAGTATAGGGTCCCAACTTAGGGGTGCTACTTTCTAGATCCTTCCGGGGGTCTTGGTAGGGCTGAGGGTTTGAAGGGTTTTGAATGTTGTTTACCACGGATGCAAGCAACATAACTAGTTCATGGTTGGGGTAGTATTAAAAAATTGAATTTATATTCCTTATTGGGTTTAAGTAACCTTAAAAATTTAAAATGTTACCCAACTATGACAAAGATAACACGTGTACCAAGCGCAAGCAAGCTAACAGTTTTTTAATTGCCCTGTATTCTACGGGAACTAAAGGTTAACCTTCGGGGTTCTATGGGGATTACAGTACCCCCAAAAGATAAAGACGAGCTACTCTATTACTTAGAAGTACACGTGTGAACAGCTTCTTTTATAAGTTCCGAAGTCTGCCTGATGTCATCTCAGAGAAGCCATCCTTCGTGGCAAATGGCTGGGGCTTTCAGAGGGCTATGAATTTGCGGACGGAGCACAACTGATAAAAAGAGCTTTTGCGGTTATAGGGTTTACGGTTTAGGGTTTAGGGTTAGGAACTGTAGGGGTTAATGATAAAAAGGGCAAAAGGTTACCTACTCTACTGCCAAGCGAACTGGGCTTTGAAGTAACCAGGGAGAAAAAGTATAGACTTTTTTCATAATGGTTCCTTTAAGGAACAGGTCCCCAAAAAAAGTATTAAAGTATGGTACTCCAAAGCCCAGTGAAGGTCCAAGGGTGTCGCAGGTGTGGGTTTCGCCGCCCTGCCGACATTTTCTGCAGGACTTTGGGCTTAGGGTTTAGGATTTAGGGTTCGGGGTTTAGGTTTTAGGGTTCAGGGTTTAAGAAATACCGCCAGAATCCCGCAGATTGAACTTTTCTGTAAGGTCTTTATACACTTTTATAAAGCCAGCTGGTAGAGTTGCTCAAGCTTTCTCGTTGCTTTCAAAAGGTTTCAGAGACGGTGTTGTACAAGGGCGGTGTTGGGGTTTGGGTTTAAGCATTGGGGTCTGGGGTTTTGGGATGGGGTGTGTTTATGATTAGTTCTCTAAATGAATGTCCCTTGTAGGGTCCGTTTTATAATGGTGCCGTACTATTTTGGGGACCCGCAAAGGGACCCTACTTTGGAGAACTACCCTTATGGTTGGGGTGTTAGGGTCTGGGGCGGGGGGTTTAGGGTATAGGGCAGTGGCTCTCAGGGTCACAGGTTTGCAAAAGGTCTATCAGGTCAGACATAATAATGACGAGGCCTTAGCTAGAACCGGATCTTCTATAAGGCTTCTGTAAGGTATATAGCCCCTCTATAAGGCTCCTATAACGGTAACCACCTGAAAATGTCCTAGACTAACCCGAAAAGTGTAGTTTTCAGTTGTCGGCTTTACTGCTTCGGGTTCCGTGTTCAGGTGTTGCTTTGTCGGTTCCGTTCGCAAGTTGTCTGTGGATGTTCCGTTTTGGAATTTCCCTCAGCTCCCCTAAACCCCTGAACCCCTAGTAATCCTAAATCCTGAGCCCCTAGACCCCTAACCCTACACCCCGAAACTTAAAAACCTTTTGGAGCCGCGCCTGCCAAGGCCTCTTTCCCCAGGCCTTGCCTTTGCCTCTGCAGTGCTTTCACGTTCTTGGTGGAGGGTTTTTGGTTTCGGGTTTAGGGTTTGGAACCCTAAATCCTAAATCGTGGGGTTCAAGGGTTTTTGGTTTCGGGTTTAGGGTCTAAGGGTTGGGGAAGGTTGACTTGGGATGTCCTGAGGGAGTGCTATGGATGTGCTGCGGATTAGGTCCCTTTTCGGTCCCCAACAATAGTACGGCAACCTTTTCAACAAAAAAAACCCTTTTCGGGGACCTTCATTTAGAGAACTACCCGATTATTGAGGACCACAAGACCTCGTGCTTGAAGGGCTCTCGGGCTTAGATGTCTTGGTTTACCTGTGGATCCAAAAACCTACCAAGAGGAGTCCAAGTCCATTGTGGTGGCCAGCCGCTTGAGGTTGATGGCCAGCGGCTTGAGGTTGAAGTGCTTCTGCTTGGGGCCTTTGCTGTTCCTGTTCCGCTTGTGCTTGCAGGCTCTGCCACCGTTGGAACCGAATCATCAGGAACCGAAGCATCGAAGGGCAATGCTTCCGCGACGAGCTTCTCGTCATCACCAAAGAGACGGATGGCCAGCAAGGAAAGGTTTCGCATTTGCACAATGAAGATCCGGTAGCGTCTGGGGTCACAGGTAGGTCTTGCGAAGTAGCCCCAAGCTGTAACAAAAAGTGAGAAGCATGAGCCCTTCACATCTCCGCCCCAAGCTGTAACAAAAACTAAAAACATGAGCCCTTTCACACCTCCGCCTGAAGATCCAAATACTCGTGCCTCGTTCACTCATTCCGAGAACTAAACGACTGATGGCGCGGACAAGCTTAAATCCAGAGGCTCCAACATCCCTAACATAAGGTTTATACCTGAAATCATTTTAGGGATCCCACACAAAATTATTGTAAATGCCTTAAATAAGGGATATGTGAGTCTCTGGGAACAGTCCTTGGGCATGGTGCAACGACAGGCCTTGGGCATGGTGCAACGAAGCTTTGAAGTCATCCAAGGTCTGCCCCCCCCACGACGTTGACTGTTTCATGAACGGTTAAGGTTTAGGGTTCAGGGTTTAGGGTTTAGGGTTTAGGGTTTAGTTGGGGTACAACAGCTTCTGCACGGCGGCAACTTCGTGCTGCTGGCATGCAAGTATGTCTGGACTGTCGTGACTTGGGTGGTCACCTACAGTTCTCGCAGCGCAAGTCCAACTACACTCTCACTTCGAGGTTGGAGTCCTTGGGGCCTTTGTGGACCAGGTTGCGAGCTTCTTTTGCTCCCACTGAGCAAAAGGTGCGTGCTCTTTCTGTTAGCGCCTGGCCTAGGGGGTTACACGGTGTCTCGGCAGTTTCCCTTGGGTCGCAGCACTTCTGCAAGCTGCGGTCAGGAGCCATGAATGGGCTTGCTTGGGATCGGCCTGGCGCCAATCCTCTCCTTCATTTGTCGTTGATTTCCTATCCGACCTCGGACCCTGAGTTTTACGCCATCCGGCAGACGGTCCTGGATTTGAGGCAATATACGGTCAGGCATGAGGTGGCACCCCTGATCTCTGAGGTTGTTGCCTGTCCGGGCCGGCGGTCGCCTGGGCCCATCGGTGTGCTGCTTGAACGGGTGGCCACCTTGATGTGGACTTGGGATGCTTCAGCTGAGACCTTCTCTGACATGCTCTCTCCGTTCTGTTTGTGGGAGGTTGCGGTGCAGGAGCTTGAGCTGCGTGTCGTCCTTGGCTGGCAACAGCACGTCACTTGTTTGGTGAAGGAGCGACCGGGTTTTGGTGGGATAGTTGATGTGGATCCCTTACTCACTCGGCAGCTTTGCAAGGAAAGGCCGGGCCCTGAGCAGGCGCTGCTTCATGTCGCATTGGGGGGCTCCTTCTTCACTGAAGACAAGCTATGTCACATCGAGGAGGGAGGGGTTCCTTTCTGCAGATTCTGCGGAGCAGTTGATGGGATTCGTCACAGGGTCTGGGAGTGTCCTGGTCTTGCGAGTGCACGTGAGCAGGCAGTTACTCCTGGGACTCCTGACTTGGCATTTCTTCCGGAATGTCAACTTCTTCATGCGTGGGCCATGAGGCCGGCTAAGCAGTTTGAACTGTGGCGGTTTCTCAGCTTACTTCCGAGCAGCATTCCCCCCTTTGAGTTGCCTGCTCCTCGGAGCGCCTATGATTTGTTCACTGATGGCACCTGTCTACTTCCCACCCAACCACAAGTCCGGTTGGCCGCGTGGGCTGTGACCCTTGCCAGGGAGGATTCCATGCCTCCTTTCGTGCTCAATTCTGGCTTGCTTCCCGGGCTGATTCAAACCAGTTTCAGGGCCGAGATCTTCGCGGTTGTGGCTGCCGTTCGGTTTTGTCGGTTGGTTGGGGCTCCGGTTCGGATCTGGTGTGACTGTCTTGGAGTCGTTCGAAGGGTCCGTAAGCTGCTACGTGGTTCCATCGCTTTTGCTTCTAACAGCAAGAACGTTGACCTTTGGAAATGCTTGCGGGAAGAGACATCAGGCTTGGAAGGCCTCCTTGACATCCAAAAGGTTCCTGCGCATGAGGACCTGCAGGATGACGACGACGCTGTGGCAGAGTGGCTGCTCACCAACAACGCTGATGTGGATGCTGCAGCTCGTGCTGCTAACCTCGCGCGTGGTGAGCGCTTCTGGGAGCTTTGGGAGGAGGTTCGCAAAGACCTTGCCTACCAGACCTTTGTTGGGCGTGCCGTGCTCAAAATGCATGGGGCAATTGGTGTCGTTGCTTCGCGACGTGATGAGACGCGCTTCCAAGCTGTCGAGCGGGATTTCCAGCCAAGGCCTGAGCAGGCAATGACTCTTGGTGGCCAGGATTCTTCCGCTGACGGTGCATTTGCTCGGCGTTACGGTGCCAGGTACCAACGCGAGCTTTTCGCTTGGCTGTCGCGGTTCGTGTATTATCCGAATTCTCAACGAACTCCATTGCGTTGGATCTCCATTCTGCAGTTGCTCTGCAGTTTCGTCCTTGAGACTGGGCGGCGCCCGCCTTTCTTTGACTCATCAAGCCGCACGTGGTATGAACCTGATGATCGTGTTCGAGGGCACCTCATCACAGTTGAGGCGAGGAAGCTGGCTACGTGGTTTGGACGTTCGCTTCGTGCTTTTGTGATTGCTACCGCGGGGAATTACCAATCTGAAGACATCCGTCCTGATTCGGCTGCCCTGCAGATTAAGCTTCGGTCCGTACCATGTCAGCTCGAACCTTGTGCTCATCAGCGCGTCGAGGAGCTCTTGGCGCAGAGGTTACCCGGTGGAGTATGCAGCGGTCGGTCAACGACATGGGCCTCCATTAGGTTTTAGACATTGGGCACAGGCTCCCTTCCGCCTCGAGCCGCTGGGAGTTGCAGTCCGGAAAGTGGAAAGGGTTTAGGGTTTAGGGTTCAGGGTTTGGGGTTTAGGGTACTGAGGTTTTAGGTCTTAGGGTCTAGGGTTGAAGGGCTTTGGAGCTGGTTCGAACTATTCCAAGATCCGATAAGTAAGGATTAGGTTTTGCATTATCGTAGGATCCCTACCATCATTTCAGACATGTTCTTCAATGACAGGATTGTGGAAGGTCTTAGCGTCTCAACAATCATAAGACGGGTTCAGGGTTTGAGGGTTTGTGAGGTCGAGGATTTCGGGTTCGGGCTTTCGGGTGAGTTGACAAGTGCCGGCAGCTCTCAACAGCACTATGGGAAAAGATTCGGAGAAGATGATAGGGCATTTGTATTTGGAATTGGGTTGGGGTACACTATACTATTACTACAATAGTAAGAACTGGGCTTCAGGGTACACTATACTATTACCTGTTGTTCCGACCCCTACGGTAATATAGTATTCCCGCAGCTTTGTCTTTCGTTGATGCAAGTACAAAGACCTTTACCAAACAGATCGTAGCCTGGCTCGTTCTACCCCTCATAGGCGACTTTAAACCCAGTAGGGGCCCTTCTGAACCCTGCACAAATCGCCATAAACCCTGGGCGCGAACTCTACACCTCAAACCCTAAATGCCATATCGGGTTTCCAGAGCCCTGTAAACCCACTGCCGGTTGCCTTGCTGCTTGGTGTTCACTTTGGTGGGTGCAACCCACGTCTCCGTACCTCCCCGTAGGCAGGTTCTGGTCCCAAGATGCTACGTACAAGGAACCCGAAACCCTAAACCCCTAAACCACTAAACCCTAAACCCCTAAACCCCTAAACTAAACCCTAAAAAACCTAAAGGCTCAACCCCCTAAGCCGGCTTTGGTTTGGGAGCTCTGGGTGTAGAGCCTTGGGTTTCTTGGGTTTGCAGGGCTTTAGGGTGTAAGCTTTTTGTTTAAAGTGCGGGTTTACGGTTTAGGCTTTAGGAGTAGAGGGCTTTAGGGTGTAGGAGTAGAGGGCTTTAGCTTCCTTCAGGCCCATTTTGTGGGTTTAGGGTTGTCCTTCTGGAGCACAAAAATACAGCTTTCGTTTGCTTGACAGGGCTGTTTGCTTTGGCTTCACCGTTGCTTTAGCCGGGCTATTTGGCTGAACCCTGGACAGCCATGGTTATTCATGTTCCTAACCCTAAACCCTTAGCCCTGAACCCTACTTCAACAGTGGCCTGAAGGATTCTATTCAGCACCTTTGCCTTAGTCGGGCTTTAAGCATGTGGCTCATGCTGGACAGCTAAAGCCTGATGACTATTAATAGGTGTTCACCAATGGTTCAAAGCCTGTATGAAGTTTTGTTCGGGAGTTAGATTGAGCAGCTTGTTTAGGATTGGATTAGGGTTTTGGGAACCTCAAACAGGGCTGTTGAAGGGGTTTCGGTAGGTTCTACAAGGCAGTACCTACAGGTTTGTGAACGTTTCTACTGGGGCTTGCAGTTTACCTATAGCCCGGCTATAGCCCTTAAGCCCTGCAAAAATTGTATGACCCTTTGCTACAGGCTATTGCCCATGAAACAATAGTTTTTTGGATCCCCAGAGAGGGCTTCGGATTTAATGGGAGGCTTCTTTCGACAGCTTGCGGGTTCCACTGCCAGAAATTTCGCATCTCACCTTTGACACAGGGTGGGTAACTGGTGCTTGGTGAGAACTGGCACCTGGACCTGGGAGCGGTCTGCAATCGTTCAGGATGGTGGAGACAATGCCGTTAAAAATCACATCCTCCAACTCATCTGCCTCTCCAAGCCGTCATGCACGCGCCGGCAGCAGCGAGACCAAGCAACACAAGAACAACAAACATCAAGCTCCCTAAACCCTAAACCCTAAACCCAAAACCCTAAAACCAATTCAACCTACAAGCTAAGACTGAATGCCAACGGCGTGCTAACCAGAGCGACTACTCCAGACCTGAGATGGCAGGAGGACCGCAGCCTTCACCTTCCATGTCACCAAAACTCTCAAAAGCCAAAGAACCCTAAGGGTCCATGTACCCAAATAGTAGATCATAAGCCCTAAAGTACCTATATAGGGACTACATTAGGGCCAAAGTATATACTATTTGGGCACATGGGCCCTTAGGGGAACAGAATGACCAAACCCTGCGAGGCCCTCGAGAAGCCGCTGTGCATCGGAAAACCCTGCAACAAAACCCCAAACCCAAATCGTAAAGCCCTTGCAAGGCTCTGACTCTAAACCCTAAAAACCCCTGAACACCTAAACCCTACAACCCACAACCCTAAACCACTAAACCCCGAAACCCTCAACCCCTTAAGCCCCTAACCCGTAAACTCCCTAACACAAAACCTTAAACCCCCTAAACCCCAACCCTAAACCCTCAACCCTAAACCCTAAACCCTAAACTCCCTAACCCCACATAGCAGGCCTTCGTCTTCTGCCTCTTCGACGACCTCCGGCCATGACGGCGACTTTAGGCTTCAACGCTGTCGGGTTTAGGGCTTATAGGGTTTAGGGTTTAGGGTTTAGGGTTTAGGGTTTAGAAGGGAACTTTATGGCTTTAAAGGTTTAAGGTTGAGGGATGTTGAGGGCTTAGGGGGTTAAGTTTAGGTGGCTTAGGGGGTGGGCCAAGTTTAGGGGGTCTAGGGTTGAAGTCTCCAAGGCCCCCAAAATTGAGTTTTGCTCAGGGTTTAGGGCTAAGTTTAGGTAGGGCTTAGGGTTCTAGGGTTTAGGGTTCCAGGGTTTAGGGTTTTAGGGTTTAGGGTTAAAGTGCTGCCAGCTGCTAGCAACCCTAAACCCTAAACCCTAAACCCTAAACAGCTGCTAGCATGGATCTCCTCTCGCAGCACGGTTGATTTGGCACCCAGGGCTTCGGGCCCAGGTTGACGAGCTCTGCATTGAGGGTTTAGGGTTTAGGGTTTAGGGTTTAGGGTTTAGGGTTTATGCATTTGAGGGAGTATCCTTTAGGATGATTCGTTTTGTACCTTAAAGCCTGGACCCTTGTGGGTTTCGGAGGTTAGGGTTTAGGGTTTAAGTAAATGTAAAAACCTGGTTTGTCTGGTTTTGCAGTTTTTCATAGCACGGTCCGGCATGGAGTGTTCGCAGGGATATGAGGGTTGGTCTTTTTGCGCTTCGCCCGTTCACCTTTCCTTGGGCGTGCCTTTTTGAAGACAAGGGCGGTGTGTTACAGTGGCTTATTCACCCTTGGTGTCTTCGAGTCTAAGCTTTGGCTCCGGGTAAAACGCTGGGGCTTCTACTTGAACCAGCCTTCACAACACGCCTTGAGCATAGCTTGCACTCGCCCTCGCGCGCCCTTGGGCGCGATCGAACGGGTGTGTACGTTTTAGGCGAGCGAGTTTTCGCTAATCGCCCTCCTAGTGCTGTCAAAAGAACCCACCAAAAAGAAGAATGCTCATATAAATACTCCACTACCCATAGCAAGGAATATATGTTCAGGGTTTAGGGTTTAGGGTGTAGTGGACCTTGTTTGGGACCCTAACTTAGAGAATTGCCCAAATGCTATAAAGCCGTACCTATGGGAATTATGGTGTATTCCCTATTATGGGTAATGCAGGATTTAGATCATCAGCCGTAGGAACAGCTGGTACTAATGTAGGGGCCTTTAATAATGGAATAGGGCTCTGGGGGATACCATAGTACAATTATACAAAGAACCCCTAAGGGATTGTATCGGTAACCATTCCGACCCCAAAAGTAGCTCCTGAACCGTAAACCCTAAACCCTGAACCCTAAACCCCAAACCCTCAACGCTGAACCCCAAACCCTGAACCCCCAACTCCTAAAACTCTTGAGCCTAAGCGATTCAAGGTAAAGTCTTAAACACCTAAACCCCGAAACCCTAAACCCCTAAACACTAAACCCCAAACCCTAAACCCCACACCCTAAACCCTTAATTAATCTTAAACCTCAAACCCACTTTGAGTTTAGGGTTTAGGGCCCTTGCCGAACTAAAACCCTCTGAGGCCGCATGAAATCCTATACGAAAACCCTTCTGAATCCTTAACGCAACTGGTTTAGGGTGTAGGGCCTTGGGTTGGGTTTAGGGTATAGGGTTTATGGCTTATTATCTTATGGAAGCCGGAGGAAACCCCTATCAACCGCGACAGAACCCTCGAACCCCCTGATAAAACCCTCATAGACTTGAAGAAACCCCTACAGCACTCTTTTCAACGTCCTGACCTAAACCCCAAACCCTAAAACCCTTTCTTGGGAAGGCGGAGTTTAGGGTTTAGGGCTGACCTGCATCCCAAAACCCCCCACATGACCCCTTACTGAGAGGGCTCGAATCCGTAAAACACTAACTTTTCGGATCCAGTAGGGTCTCGGGGCCTAATATAGGGGCCGTAATAATTAGCATAGGCTCTTGGGGGTTAGTATACTTTACCTATACTGAGACCCTAAGCCCTAAACCCAAAGCTCTGAGCCGTAAACCCTATAAACCCTAAACCTAAACCCTATACTATACTTATACTAAGGAGCCCTCAAAAGAGTAACCCTAATCCCTAAATCCCATAAACCCTAAACCCTGCACCGTGGCTCTCAACTTCGGGGTCTATCCCCAGATCCTGGTTTAGGGTTTAGGGTTTAGGGTTCCGAAATCTTGAAATCCTACGGTGGATGATATAAACCCTGCATTACCCCATACTAAGGAATATTGAATATACCACAAGTCCCATAGTTTAGGATCCTTAATGTAATGCAGGATTTATATCATCACCAGTAGTTCTAATGTTCGAGGGTTTTAGGGTTTGGGGTTTGGGTCCTGTTAAGGCCGATATATTCATCCTCCGAAGCCTTGAACCATAAACTTACACTAAACCCTAAATTCCTAAACCCCAGACCCTGAACCCTAAACCCTAAACCCTAAATCCCTAAACCCTAAACCCTAAACCCTAAACCCCTAAAACCCTAAACCGTAAACCCCAGACCCTGAACTAACCCTAAACGCTCCCGTGGCCTCGCTCTCGTCGGCCGATGCTGGGCGCAAGGCCATGCCGGAAGCGTCAGAGTCGCCTCGGATTCGGAGAGGGGGTTTGTGTTTAGGGTTTAGGGTTTAGGGTTTAGGGTTTAGGGTTTAGGGACTAGGGAACGGGGGAATTGGTTATAGGGACTATTATAGGGGACCTTAAGGGACTATCGTAGGGATCCTTTCCCCCATTGCCTACTAAGCACCAGACAGTTTAGGGTCTACAGTACCCGTTAAGGGTACATTATAGGGTTCTGCAACAAGGAAGCCTAAGGAACCATGGGACTTGGTAGCTGAAACGGCTTTGTGAAGGGGTTTTATAGGGTTTCTATGGGTTCAATGTTTGGGGCCTTGGGGCTTAAGGCTTTTAGTCTTAACGGCTCCTTCAACGAGTTCCTTAACGGATTCTATAAGGGCTTGGGGGGAAGGGTTTAATGCAGGGGCCTTATCAACTTCGAGAAGCAACTCTAGGGAAGCATGGAGGAGAGGGTTTACTTAGAGCTTCATGGGACCTAGTAGCTTACAGGGCTCCTTAAGGGGATCCGTAAGGGTGTTAAAGGTTTGTTCCAGGGTAGTATAGGGGCCTTAAAAAAATAGAATAGGGTTTGGGGCTCCTTTATACCCTAAACTTTCCTAAACCCTAAACCCTATAAATATTATTATGGAACCCCCCAAGATAGTATAGGTAATTATTGAGGCCCCTATATTACTGCAGGGGCACCTGGAGGCTCCTGGGACCTGGCAAGTACAGCTATAAGTACCTTTAGGGTTTAGGGTTTAGGGACCTTGATTGTGGTTATGCGTACTTTGAAGGATAGTTACCCTATCTATAACGCTAGTTGCTACGTCCCGTGAACCTTTGAGTAGGGCTTGAGGGTTGAGGGTACAGGGGCCTTTAAAGGGATCTGTCAGTGGTTTAGGGGTTTAGGCCTTAGGGGTATCGAGTTTAGGGTTTAGGGATGTGTCTCTGGTCTGGGGTGTAGGGTTAAGGATTACGATGGTTGCGATTACAATTGCGATGTTGAGTATGATCGTGATGTTGATTCAGGGTACGAATATGTTTGTTCTGCTAATTGGTGTCTCCATGCATGCATGCATATATATATATATAACTATAATTATAATTATAACATATACATATCTATATTATAGAGATACACATATTTCAAGGAAAATAAATAAACAAACAAATAAAAAATAAATGAATAAATATATATATATATATATAGCATACATACACACCCGGGTAGCTTGTTAGCATGCAGTGTTGCGTCTGCGAGTTTGCGTAGGTGTTTATGGTTGGGGGAAGCTGCTCTTGGGTTTCTGGGGTGCCCGGTAGCGTGACCACGAATAGAGGCGGTTCTATAGGCGCCTGAATAATTAGAATAGGGTTTTGGGGCGCAATATACCATGAGTGTAATAACGAACCCCCCCAAAAAAAAAAATAGCATTGGTAATGATTTCCCCCGCATTGGTAATGATTTTCCCCCCTACATTATGAGTCCTTAAACGCTTTTGGGCTTAGGTTTTAGGTTTAGGGCCGGGTTAGGGTTTAGGGTTCTTAATAGTGGAGCTGGAGCCTATTGCCCCAAAAGGAGTAAGATGATTTAAATGATCCCGAGGGTTTATACGATGGTACAGATGCAAGCTGATTCCTAAGGAACACCCAGTTGGGTCTGTCTGCAGAAAAAGCATTAGGCCTGAGGGTAAGATTTGTGCATCGGCTTGTATTAGGGCCTTACTTAACGGTCGAGGGTTTTTAGGGTTTGGGGCCGGCGTCCTTTCGGTTTGGGATTTGGGTTTAGGTAGCTTAAGGGCTTTGGATGGGTTTGGGCTATTTCTTGGTATGATAATTGCAGCAAGGATTGCTAAACTGACGGGATCCCTACTAGCACCCTCATAGTGATCCGCATCGCAAAAGTAATTAATTTACGAGGAAGCAAGCAGCTTGAAGCAATTAAATAACTACAGCTGGGGTCTAAAGATCTACGATGGTTGAAGGTTTAGCATTGAGTTCAGGGGTCCTGAGGGCTGCACCCACTGTAACCCAGCCGACCGACATGTCTGACTTGGCGACAGCACGCAGCCTCTCCCGACAAGCGCTGCAGTAAGACTGTTGAGGATGTCTAGGCATGCAGAACAACCGCAACCCACCCTAAACCCCTAAACCCTAAACCCTAAACTATCAACCGGGCACCCAGGCCCTGAAACGGTAGACCCCCAGGCCAAACCCACACAAGGCCAAAGTTTAGGTACTAAGGCCCTAGTTGTATGTTCATTGGAGAGACTGAGGAACTTTGGTCACGGTTCAGGACGCTAGAGTGCAGAAAGTGCATTCATGGGTACTGCACAGGTCTTCTCCCTCTCTCCCTCTTCCCTCTCTGCTTCTCTCCTTCTCTCTCTATCTCTCTCTCCCTCCCTCCGTCCCCTCTCTCTTTCACCCTCTCTCAAGCATTTACGAATGTGGCTTCTTGCACAACTGTCTAACTCATGAACAAAAGCTTCGTTGTACATACTGTTATTACTAGGAGCTGGTAACAAAAGCAGCTTTACAAAATGACCAACCCGGCATAACTTGTCTCCAAGGATTCAGAATACAGAACGTGTAAAACGAGTGCGCTGCCAAGCACATGTAAAGCAAAGGTGGGTGGCCGATGAAAGCGACGACGAGGAGGCCATCACGACCACGACTACCACTACCGCCACCGCGACTGCTACCACCACCACCACCACCACCACCACCACCACCACCACCACCACCACCACCACCACCCTGCGAAAACGGTTTGACTAGGTTCAGGATTGAGGACCTCAGGGTTTTAGATTTGAGGTTGCAGGGTTGATTTTAGGGATTTGGGTTGAGGATGACGAGTATGTGAGTATGGTCAGGTCGCGCAGGCTTGGTTCTCCTGTTATTTACCAACAACAACAAGTAGTACTTTTACTACTACTACTACTACTACTACTACTACGACGACGACTGCGACTATGACTGCGACCACGACTACGACAACTACTGCTACTGCTGTTACTACTACTGTTACCACTACTGCTGCTACTACTACTACTACTACTACTACTACTGCTACTACTACTTCTACTACCACTACGACGACGACGACTGCTGCTACCACTGCTACTACTAAGTACTAACTACTAGCCACCCCCCGTCCTACCAACTACGCTTGCCAAACCAGGGTTCTGGAAGCTCGAGTTTGCAAAGTCGACAAGTGCGTTTTGAGGCAACAAGAAGTGGTAGGACACTACAGAAATACCGTTTAAAACCAAAAAATGCATGTGCACGCTACAATGTCGTCATTACCCCTCCCCCCACACCGTCCCCCTACCACCGCAAGCCCCCCCGAACCCGTTCCAAATCCGAAGCTCGAGCGTGCAAAGGCGATAAGTGGATTCTGAGGCCAACAAGAAGTGGTCGGACCTTGCTGAAGTACCGTAAATACCTAGTAAAATGGATGTGCTCTTACGAGGGTTCAGAGCCAGTGTAGTTGGTGGGGTGCGGTGCCAACTACTACCACTACCACCACCACTAGTCACTACCACCAGCAGCACCACCACCACCACGACTAACTGCGACTAACTACTACTCCTACTACTACTACTACTACTACTACTACTACTACTACTACTACTGCCACTGCCACTGCCACTGCTACTGCTGCTGCTGCTGCTGCTACTGCTCTACTACTACTACTACTACTACTCCTACTGCTACTACTCCTACTCCTACTCCTACTCCTACTCCTACTCCTACTCCTACTCCTACTCCTACTACTACTCCTACTCCTACTACTACTACTACTACTACTACT
>CAJNDV010035800.1:0-16676 GCA_905221635.1 Symbiodinium sp. CCMP2456
TCCCCCCCCCCCCCACCCCCGCCAAGTCCAACTTTGTCGGTGGGAGCGGCGTTTTCGAGGTCCAAACCCCAAAAAAACCTGGGATCTGTTACGGTGGCGTGACCTTGTTGTTGCTATTGAGGGTTCAGTACGTGCGAAGAGGGTTCAGGTGGGTCCAGGGGGGGCAAGCCTGTTTGCAAGCTTTGGGCCCTTGTAGACAAGCGACGGAGAGATCTCTCAAAAGTGTCTTCTTTGCTGCAGTTCGGAGGTGCTTCGTGACCCGGTAACTTGGGATGCAAGCTCACTAAATCCTGAATCCCTGGGCACCCAAAGCTTTAAGGGGCTGGGGGGCTCGATTCTCCTGAAAGTATACATTGAACCCTGAGACCGAAGCGTGAGTCATAAAGGCGGCAAAGGAGCAGGGCGCCAAGCACTTGCGCCCAGGTCAGCTGGTAGCTGTTCATGAAGAGGGCCTACATGGAAGGAAGCCCGACAGGGACCTTAGGCCATGTTGGAGGAACGCATTCAGGTAGTGAACCCCTAAAACCCTAAGCGTCAGTATTGGGGCCTGAGGTTTAACGGCTAGGCTGTTCAGTAACCCACCCAACCAACTGCTTCTTTGTGTTCGCTGCCTTATACAAGGAGAAGCAAAACATATCACTGAAACAACCTGGTATAAAAGGGCCAAACAAAGACTGTACCAACCTGTTCCCTAGGGCTCCGGGTCGAGGGCGGCAAGACAAGGGTTCGGGCATTGACTCTCGCACCCACCCACAGCAGGCAAGGCTCCACGAAAAGTCGGACCAAAAAGCCCGCTTCACAACTCAGAAATCGAGGGTCCCCTCGTGAAGAAACAAGCGTTTTCTTTCGCAGCCCTGTCCAGGAAACGTTCGTTGAAGGGTTTGGGTTGACGCCTGCTAACCCACGTTCGGACAGCTAGGCGTTGAGATAGGCCTTCCCCGCACCCTGAGGCACTATGGGGATCATTATTGCCATGGCAACAGTGGCTAAGAACCCTACACTCGCAAGTCCCTAAGCCCTAAACCTATCCGCCTCGATACAGACGATGGCGAACTTGCTGGCATTGATCAAGACCAGAAAGCTTGTCGCGCCTCCATCGGCCCGTCGATTTCTTGCTTTTCTCTGTTCTACCGGCTTTGTAAGGGTCTTCTTTGGGGAGGGGGGCTTCGGGGGATGACAGGGTGCCGAGTTAAGGGTTTACTGGACATGGGTGGCTGAAGGCGGCTTAAAAAATCTGCGTTTTCGGTTGAGGCTCGGACTATTGATCCAGGGAGTGCCGGGGGCGGAAACTTGCGGTTCTTGTTGCCCTCCAAGCAAAGAAGGTTTTCTCTTAGGGCTCCAGGCTCTGCAGAGCTAGCCATGGGGCAACAACACACACCGGAGCTTTAAGTCATTGACCTGGCAGCCTGCAACCCAGAGCTTCACGCCAAAGCCTAGGCCCCAGATTCTACTTCGCTGAGGCTAGCGGCTAGCGGTTCATTGAATGCAGGCATTTCGAGCGGTTAGGCCTTGGATGGCCTTGGGGCCATCTGAAGTGAAACATCCGACGGCGTCGGAAGGCAGCCAGTCTAAACTCGAAACTAGCATGCTGCAGATACAAGCACGACGCTCGGTTGAAGCTTTACCCAGAGCCTGAACATGTCGGAGCCTTTTACTCTGTCCGCTGAAGTGCGCGACTAAAACCTGAACGTCAAGAACGCACCCTTCGCTGCTATAACCCCGCGCGAGCGAGTCCAAATCTGATACAATCCATACCCCAAGCCCCAAAAGCCATACCCAACACCCAGATCCCTGAGCCCGGAACCCCAACCGGAAGGACATGTGCCGCGGCAACGGGGATATGCCTGATTGCTCTGAGGAGCGCACTGATCAGGCTCTGGCACCATATTCCGGTGTAGCTGAGGCCCACCTCGGGGGCTAAATTGCAAATCTAAGGTCTCGAATTGTTGCCAGACTTCCGGGCCTCTCGGACTTCTTCAGTTTGAGACTTTCTAGCTCTGAGTCTAGCTCCCGGACGCTAGGGCTTCTACTCTTCGAATCCCGAAAGGGCCTGGAAAAGCTTCCAAATTCATGCCCTTTCTGAGCCCAAATGCGGAGAGTTTCGACTGATATTGCATAAAGCCGAAACCAACAACCCAATTTCGCAAAGCGAGCCCCGAAGGCAGCCCTGCAGCAATACATTGGCAGGCGCTCCTGTCCACCGAAACCGTGTGAAAGCAACTGCAGGTTAGGGTTTTTTTCAGCAGGTTAGGGTTTAGGGTTTAGGGTTTATCCATACTATTTCTGGTGATGCAGGGAGAACCCCATGCCCAATGGTCCTGCAAGAACACAGACATGCGGCTATGAACCCGCACGAAACAACAATGATAACATCACAAATGGATTTTCTAACGTCACTCTGCGTCTTAGCTAGGCTCCTTACACGAAACAAGCCAGAGCGGGAGCCGTTCCCCTCGCTGGGGCCAGGTACGCCCACCACGCAGCTGGCGAGGAGCCAGGAGTAACTCGGCAGCGTCAGATCTGACCTCACCAGGGGTTCGTCAAAGGCCTCTTCCAAGGAAAACAAAACGACTGACACCACTTCTTCACACCCAAGTCTCGCCCAGGTCGAAGCTCTGAGGATGGCGGGGGCTTGGAGTGCAAGATTGATTGGGTCTTCGGTGTTGGAGATGTAGAAGGTCTTCTTGTGAACTTAGTAGCAGCTAGTAGCGTTAGGTGGTACATAATCGGCTTCCGGGATTTAAGGTCCTGAGGCCCTCAGCCAACTCTCGCAGCTTCGGGCCGCTACTCGAATTGCTGAATCCCCGAAAGGCTTTGCCCTCCGCCACATCCACCGTCAACACCAGCTTCGTCCCCGACACGAATAGCACGACCACTCATCATCCGTCATCAAAGTTACGATCATGATCATCTCCGAAGCAAGAGCTGCCACTTCCAAGCTTCCAGACACATGAGGGACGTCCTTCCACTCCTGCGCAGGATGCTGAGGCAGCAGTGCGCGAGGGATGCACGGCAAGGGTTCCTTACATTGAGGCTCACCACGCTATACCTACCTTCGCATTAATGACGGATGGCGGCCTCCGCCATCAAACGCAGCTCTTGCTCGGAGATACAGGAGTCAGACAAAAGCTACCCTGGACAGGCAGGCTGAAAGGATTGAGCGGGTCCAGGCTGCGCCAATAAGGAGCAAGGCTTCACGGTTAGGACATCGCATCTCAAACCTTCAGGGTGCCATCCTGGAGCTGCTGCGGAAGCAAACGGAAGCGGCTGTTTCATATCGGAACCCCTCAGTCCTGTCATAACCCCATGACAAGTACACAAGCCGATCAAGATGGACCAAGTCTCCCCAATACCCTTGTCGAACTCCCTCCCGAAGCTCCTCCGTCGCGATGGCACAGAGCAGCACCGGCACTAGGCCTGCAGCAGGGGTCGACGGCTGAGCTTTAAGGACGAATGTGTTTTAGGGGCTCAGGGCTTTAGGTTGTAGGCGGCCGTAGGTTTTGAGTTTTAGGACCCCTTTGACAGTGGATAACAGAACTATAGGGGCTTGAATCGAGCCTTAGGTAAGGCCCGGATCGCCATGACTTCGGCAAACGGAAGGTTCAGCGTAAGGATTTTCGGAATCTGAGGTTCCCCGTTGAAGAAAACTCAAAGATTTCGAGCAGTACTGAGTACTGTGGTCTCATGGATGACGGTCAAAAACAGCAAGTCCACCCATGGTCCCAACCCTTTCAGCTAGCCCCTCACTAGACTGGGCGATTTAGTCCCTTTGCTCTAAAACCCCAAATCCAAAACCCTGAACCCTAAACTTGAGCCTAAGACCCTGCAGGTTAGATCGTCTCTAACATGTTTCGAGCTCCCAAATGCCGAGTTTTGCGGTGCCTCCCAAGTTGTTGAGCAAAGTCACCCCGCACTTTGAGATGTCGACCTTGCAAGTCTTTACTCGCACATGTAGAAGCGTTCATTGTACAAGGCTGTTGGGGCTGAGGGGCTTTTGGGGGGGGGGGTTAGGGCGTCTGGGGTTGAGGGCGTGTTCATGTTTCGGGTTGTTGTGCTGAGTGAAGGCTTTGGGGGTTTAGCGTCTTTTGGGTCGGGGGGTTTTCGGGAAATCCTGAAATCTCTGAACCCCTTCGCCCTCAACGAAAGGCAGTATCCCGGGGTTCCTGCCGGCGCCAGGTCTGGGGCGAGCATTAGCCTGGCAGAGCTCCCCGGGCCAAAAAGAGAGCCCGAGCCCAGGCCGGGGAGCTTGAGGAGCGGTGAGTTTAGGGTTTAGGGTTTAGGGGTTTAGGGTTTAGGGTTTAGGGTTTAGGGTTTAGGGTTGAGTTTTTTGTTTTACCAGCCGTGAAGCGGGCATGGAACCTGAGAATAGGAAGCGATTATAGACTGAGTTTACCATGGGTTTCATTTTAGGTGTAGAGGAACCTCAGACCACCAATGCTGATTTTCACTCAGGGTCCTCACGGTCTTGTCCGTAGTACGGTTCAGTCTGCCAACCAGGCACTAAACCGCAAGTGGGCATTCGTAAACGCTTAACTTGAGTTCTTCAGCCTTTTGCGTGGCTAAACGATTCCACTGCAGCAAGCGAGAGGTGTTTTGATGCAGACGGCTGCGTCGTCTGCCGAAGTCATTCAATACTGGAGTACATACCCTTTCATCAGGCAGAGTTTGTCCGACTGACGACGCCAGATGACGCCCAGCTTCTGCATCACTATGCATGGCTTCCGGTGATGTGACCTCATGTTCTGCTGGAATTTGTGCTTTCGCGGTCTCGGTAATGGGGGTAAAGGTATGTAGTGCGCACAGCTTCCTGGCATCCCCCAACCAAGCGACAACCCGTCAACACCTCCGCAAAAACGTGAATACGAGGTGGGTAGTAAAGGAACACCCAGATGCACAATGCAACCAGAATGTGGGGCTGAACGTTTAGGGTTTGTTTCTCTACGCTGGCCCAGAATGACTATCTTCCGGAGTCCCCAAGGCTGTCTCAGTGGTAACCCTAGAGCCTCAACTTGAGTCATGTGGCGACGCTCCCCTTTCTCCCACAAGCCCTTCGGACCCAAAACAAAACTCGTATGCTTATTGAAAACCGCACAATACCAAAAAACAAATTGAATCGTAAGGAACATCCAGTGTCTCTTGGCTGTGTCAGCACCGGGCTCGCTTAAGTTTGAGGAGTTGTGGTGTTTTACCTGGGTGCTTAACGGGCTGAGATACCATTGTGGTGCAAAAAGCTGTCGTAATGAATGATGGCCCGAGTCATATCCCTGTACAGCCCCTATATCGGGCTGTCAGTTCTAGGGGTGATCTGGGTCTGGTGTCCCATAGTGTTCCTTGATAGTGTTCATTGCGGTCACTGTCCAACCATACGGGATCCCTACATGTCTCGAAAGGAAACCCGGAACATCTATCCTGACCGACCTCTGGAGAAGGCGATCGGCTACTGCGAAGAAGGTGTTTAGCAAGGCCCAGCCGACCTTCAAGCGGGCAGGTTCAGGGCTTAGGGCTTTGAGGGTCGAGAGCTTAAGACTTCAATGGTTTTTAGGGTTTATGGGGCTTAGGGGTTTAGGAGTCTAGGCGTTTGGGGAGCTATCGCCGGTCTTGCAGAGATGGGCTCATCTTCAAACAAGGACAGCGGAAAACCCTCATTGAAGCCCCGTTGAAGTTGGAAAACCCGTCACAGCATCAAGGAGATTAACCCCAATTCAGAATCATGCTGCTGGCCGGCTCAAGGCCACAAGCTCAGGTGTAAGGTTTCGGGAGGATACAGGCTAGAAGCACTCAAACAGCTGCTGTTGCGACGAGAGCTAGCAATACCCACCCAGATTCAGATGCACGCCGGTTGCTTTCTGCTGATGTGCGGAAGTGCCAAACAGTAGTTCCCTAGAAACTTCAGCCGGATAGACTTAAGACAGGGCTACAAGTGCGTATGACAAGAAACTCCGTACATTTTCAGGCACTTTCAGCTAGTCGACAACATCTTTGCAGAACAGCTTTCGTTTGCAGGTCCGACATCACATCAACGAGTGCCCTGAACAGTTTCAATGTCCTGGTTTCACCGCCTTAGGTGACACATTTTGTCACCAACTTGGCCTAGATGAAGTCATACATGACAATATTACCATTATTGGGCATCAAGGACCTAGCGGTGGTTCGAATAGTCCTAATCAGAGGTCCGCTGGCATCGCATTTCGGGATAGCTGTATGGCCGTATGCCAATCAGAAGAGTCACGACTCAACCATGAACCCAAAGTCCAACAGCCTACACCCGAATCCCCAAACCGTAAGCTGACCATAAACCCAATTACGTAGACCTCCTTAAAGCTCCATTCTCGTTTCAAGTCGCAGAAGCCATGACGAAGCAATAAACACGTTTGTAGGACTGAGTTCAGAACAGGAAAGCGGAAAATGAGGTCGGTTAGTTCATAGATTAGAACAGCCTTTCTCTACATAGCGCAGTTTGTGAGATTGGCACACGCAACCTTGTGTTACGCGCAGCCTGATTTTTCAAGGGCCCCAGGTTGAACTCCCCATTCGGAATGATTCGCGACGGGTCAGCCATCATGTCGGCAAATCTCGAGGCGGCGGCTGCGGCCAGCACAACGGTCACTCAGTTTGTCATCGCGACATTGGGTTGCGCGGTTGCGTCGTCCGCTGTGCCACGCTCCAATCCTCGGCACGGCACAAAGCTGTGCATGATGAGCTGCTGCCGCGATGAGAAGTTGCGTCGTCCGCTGTGCCACGCTCCAATCCTCGGCACGGCACAAAGCTGTGCATGATGAGCTGCTGCCGCGATGAGAAGCCAAACTGGACGATGGCATAGGCCAGTGTGCGGTGGCTTAAGCACGCGTGCACAAAACTATTGAAAGCATCGCGGCTTCGTTTCCGTTCGCCTTGGTCCGCTTCCCAGCGCTGCCTCCAACGGGCCATAGCTTCGCCGAATTCTTCCGAACTGAGGACTTCATGCACTCGCAAGTCAAGAGGACACCCGTTTCTGATTGCGACTAAGCTGTAACTAGGTCAAAATTGTATCGACGTTTTTAGAAATCTCGGCATTTTGTATGGAATCTTGACTCCCAGCGTCTTCGTGACATTCCACTAACGATCAATGCGTGACGGACGGTTCTGCCGAAGTGACAGCCCGGTCGCATAGCCGGACTTGCGCGTGCTGTTGGCATTGGCCAAAGCCTCTGCTCGGAGTTGCATGGCTATTTCCACGCCTCCTTCCAGTCGACTGTTGCGAGCATGGACCGATGTGCTCTGTGTTCTGGGCCAACCACCGGCCCCGCTTTTGCGGGCATCACCAATCTGCTCGGAAGTTCTTGCGGGTGCCCATGTTGGCCTTGCGGAGCTCGCATAGTTTGAAAAGTAACCGCTGCAATCTTGCAGGGTCCGATTGGAAATTATGCTGTACTGAGCGCCAAAACGATGCATCCGGGTCGACGAGAATGAAATCTTCGTCGCTGGATTGGGGTGGCTGGCAACTTGTCTGCAGTGTTGCATCTCCAAAGCTGCTGAAGCAAAGTAAGCACCCAAAAACCTCATTGGCACGTGCAGACGCGTAGTGCGACCCAAAAATCTTGTCGCGGGAGCGCGAAGGTCAGAAATATCTTCCGCCACGATATGGGCGCCGTCGAATCGAACGCCATTGAAAACCCAGCCGCCTCCGTGCGCCGTCGCCCAGTTCGCCGATACGAGGTCCATGGTGTCCGATTTGGTGGTGCAGCCGGTGTCAAACTGTAGCGCCTGCACCATCAATTCGAAAAACGGTGCAGCGAAAACAGATGTGGTGGAGATAAGTGCATCCAAACTACAAACCGGTGTCTTCGTCGTGGACGTTTCCTTTTCTTGTCTCTTGTTTGCTTTTGTGTCGACTTTGTAATTGTCCGCTAATGCCTGGAACTTCTGGTCCGGTACGACTTTGTGCGCAGCTCGCCGAGCCGACCGGGCGGTGCGGCCGAGCCTTGCAGGTCGAAGAGAATAGCAAGCCGGTGTGTTGTCGAACCCTACACATCCGGAACTCCTTTCCAGAGGTCGCGATTTGCAAATGCTTGCACCGTCAAGACCATGTGCTGCGCAATTGGCGGCTCCATGCCGAATCCAGCTTTGACTAGGCTGCCTGAAAGATGCTGGAGCATGTGAAGCACAGCTGCGGCAGACCACTTTTGCCGAAGCGAGCCATCAGGAGATCCAAAACCACGGCACTGATGGTGAAGTCTGTCAGAACGGACCTGGCGGTTGCCAGTTTCCGACAAAGGAAGCATCGGCACACATGGCGGGTAGGCATGGTCAAGTGACCACGTAAATGTTTTGCATGTCTGCATGTCTGGCGAGCGCATGCCCCGACTGGAGGCTTTGGAAGGGCCACAATGAACGTCGAGCAAAGATTTCCTTCATCCTGCAGCGTTTGCCTTGTTGCTCGGAGAATTGGGGCCAAGCTGAGCTCCAGTGCCGAGCGGTTGAGAATCAGACCCCGGTTGAGGGTAGGTAGAGTACAGCTGGTCGCCTTACGTGCAGCGTTCTTTCTTTCCCAACTCTTACACTGCAGCCATAGTTGAAATAGCAAAATCTGCTGGACCCTGAGGCCCCAAATTAACCCCACACCCCAAACGCCTGAACTCCTGAACCCCCGAACCCGAAACCCCAGACCCACAGAGCCTTGAAACCCCTAAACTTAAACACCTGAACCCTAGACCCTGAAAACCCCCAGGTTTAGGGAACTCTTTTTTTTTGCATCAGTTTAGGGAACCCTAAACCCTAAACCCTAAAACCCCTCGGAACAAAATAAACCCCTCTCGGAAGGTGCATCTCGGCTGGCGCACCCCAGTCAGGTGCTGCCGGGGCATTCTCGACGCGTAGAGACCACTACCTTCAAGCTTTGCAGGTGCTGCCGGGGCCTTTTGGATCTTTGGGACTTTGAGGCTTAGGGTTTTGAAGTTTGGGGTATGTGGGGGTTTCCAACAATAGGGGACCCTAATATAGTACCCTAAATGATAGGATCCCTATTATAAGGACCCAAAATAGGGTACCCTAATTTTCGGAACTCCCATGTGGCTCTTTTGCTTTTTGAGGATGCTGTGGGGTGCAAGAGCAGCAGGATCCGGGGCTGAAGGCTGTTGGTGCGGAAGGTTTCGGGCATGGGCTCGCCATTCGTAGCTGAAACTACTGGCTGAGATATAGTATGATTTACTTACTTTACTATGCAATATTGTACAAACCTTAGTTCGGGCTCTCCACAGGAATCTCAGCGAGCCTATCGGTAGGCCGTGGCACTGTGATCCAGACATGACTCCAATTGAAATCCTACAACCACTCCTAACACCGAGGCGGTTACTGCACAAGTATAATTCCAAGCAGGGAGCGGGGTCAGTAGGGAGTAGGGTTTTGGGTTTAGGGTTTAGGGTCAGGAATCGAAGCACTGGCAACAAGGCAGGACAGCACCGTCAAGGGCCCCGCCGCAAAGCATGATGCAGATTGAGACCATCATTCCCGTATTCACCTGGCTGGGGCGCTAGACGAAGTATGGCCGGTGAAGCTCAGATCATTGCCTTCAGTTTGAGCACACCTTAGTCAGCTCTAGACTCCCAAGACGACTAACTACCCTAAAAACTACGGTGCCATTTGTCTGCAATCCTTCCTTGGCAGTGAAGGATCGACAACACAGCGAAGGAGTGCGTGCTTTCTGTCAATCTGCGCATGCACATCACGCATACATGTGTGTATCCATATCTCCAAGTTTCACTATACATTTTCGCATCAGGGCTTGTGCAATCGCCTGAATGTCTCACTATAGGTAAAACTCTATACGAGTGACATATGGAACGTGACGCTTCATTGACTGGTTGATCGCTTGGTCGACTGTTCGGGACACCACTGCAAAGCTTTGTGCGAGGCGCAGCCAGGAAGCCCGCCAGGAAGCCCAAACATCTAAACCAGTCCCAACTCATCCCAACCCTTGAAACCCCTGAAGCTCCTTGAACTATAACGACCCTAATGCGCAAACACCAGGTACAGCCACTGGACCTCTGCACTCAACGCTTCAAGTAAACCTGAGCGGTCAAAACCACAGTCCAGAAACCGAAAAAGAGCTTAAACACTGCTGAGTCACTGAGCCCCCGCAGCAAACAAAAACCATACACAAAACACATTCTGAAACGCATGGCTACCTGCAGAGGCTGCGGGTAGAAGCTCTCCACTGCCAGGCCAGCCACCTGGGCCCGGCTTGGATCTTTCCCTTGGGCTGCTTGCCTTTGTTCCGGCAGGGTATGGGGCCTGGGGTTTTCGGGTTTGGGGTTTCTGCCTCCTGGATTGGGGTTTCGGGTTTCGGGCTTGGGATTGAAATTCTGGGGTCAGGGTTTTGGCTGCTGCTGCAAAGTTGTGCTTCACAGCTGAAGGGTTTTGAGCCGTGGGTTGCAGAAAGATCCTGGGGGGCAGCCGGGAGCTTCGAACCCTTCTACCCCTCCAGACAAGGGTGGTATTCAAGTGTCGCTGGCTTTTTGACACTCACACTTGGTACACTTCTCGATTTGTGCTGGCTTTTAGGGGTCGGGGATTCAAGAGTTGAGTTTCGGGCCGAGGGTGTAGGGCTCAAGCTCGTTTGGGCTGGGCGCTTGCGGCCGACGATGACGACATCACTTTATATATATATATATATATATATATAATATATCTTGTATGAGTTTTCGATTATATATATATATATATCTATAATTATATAATGATAATGATAGTGACTGGAACGATAAGGAGGACTTACTTGACACCAAGATCAACTGAGTGCTACTCTAGCACCAACCTGCCTGGCCACTGCGCGTCTCGCCTTCCCTGTGGAGGAGTATCCCCAAAAAGTCCCTGTATACTACTGTAATATCCTCCCAAGGCCCTGTTCTAACGATCAAGGCCCCTGTTTTTGTTCGTCTGCTTTGAGTCTTTCCAGCAGAGGCCTCCTGTTGCCCCTGCGGCCTGGAGAGGGAGCGTGCGACAGCCCCAGTGCCTTCGGGGGCTTTGCCTCCTGGAGTCCACTTCGCATCTGTCCTTCTGGGAAGGCTTTACCTAAAGCTTCCTGCCTCATTGAAATTCCGGGAATTTGATTCCGGTTTAAGGTTTCAAGCTCAGGAATATACCCCGAAGCCCTGTAACTCGACAAGGCTAGCAGGGAATACCATCACCAACACACCCTTTGCACGGAATGTTATCGCTCGTAGTTCCTACTTGGTCCTGCTTATTCAGACCCCATGTTGTATTCGCATGCTTCCAGGATGGCAGTTTGCGTTTCCTCCGAGTCATCGCTCAAGCAAAACTGGCGGAACTTCCGACTCCGAAAATATGACCCTACAAACCCTAAACCCAAAGCTTAAACTTAAACCGCTCACGCGGGATCCTAACCCTGGACCCACAACTCGAACACGACCAGGGATCCGAAATCATCTTCGGAGAGTTAGGGCCTCCGGCGTTTCGGGATTGAAGGGTGCTCGCACTCGGATTGAAGGGTGTAGACGCTCGGAGGGGTAGGGAGGGGGGTTTAAAAGTCTTGGTGCTTGGGGACTGAAGATTTTGGGTATTGGGCCTGGTGGGGAAGGCATCGACCAAAGGCATCCGTGCTGGGCATCGACACGCTCGAGCCTTCAACGCGAGAGGCCGCGTTGAAGCTACGAAATTGGCATTGCAAAATCCTATGGACAGCGCATGTCGCAGAGTTCCTTCATACGCCCTACGACAGCTTAAACGAGAGCATGTCCCAGAGACTCCAAAAATCTCTTAACTCAGAGATAGCTCCTTTAATGGATCGTGAATCAAGGGGGTGTCCCCAAGTCCCACGACTGGTCCTCACAAACAAGAACCCTCAGGGGGATATTTGGAGTCTCTGGCTCCGGATAGGTCAATTAAACCAAGGAAAGATGTTGCACCGGCTTCGATTTTGCACAAACTATATCTGGCTTTTTCGAGTTGGAACCACTGATAGAGGAGTCACGTGATCGCACGTAGAATCCTTAGGGAATTCGGAGAGCACCCCCACAGGTATCCTCTGCCCTAATAAAGCCTGCGTCCTGGCCCTAAACTTCCCAAACCCTAAGGCCAAAGACCCCTGGGCCCTCAAGTGAGGACCTCCCTATCCGGAGAGCGACGGCATGCATCGCCTGGTGCTTCAGGCGACATCCATGGGCGCCTCAACATAGACCAGGTCATCCGATTCCTGGTAGTCTTTAAAGCTTCTGGTGAAGTGAGGGGGGGGGGGTCAGGGGGTTTAGAGCGGAGTCTAGGATTCGGGGTGTAAGCTGTGAGGTCGGGGACTCAGGAGATTGGGGCTTGCTTCGGGATGAAGGGTCTCTTGTCTTGAGGCTTCGGGTTCGGATGTTGAGTTCAGGGCACATGAGCAGTATCCTCACCATCATGACCCACATCGTCGTCATCATCATCTTCGAGGTTTTGACAGTCACAGATACACTCGTTTGGGGGTGGGGTGTTGAAGCCACGCCAGGCGAGGGCGGCTCCACAGGAATGTCATCGAGCGTTCGACCATGTTGCCCCAGGCTGCTGCCGTTTCGAAGTGTCGCGGTTCTGTTGGTTCAGGGTTCTCGCTTTCGGGCTCTTCGCTAAGCCGCTGCGTTTTCTCGGACAAGCTACGTGGGGGTGGAACCGCCCAGCGAGCCAAACCTCAACAGCTGGCCACGGCGCAGGAGTTTGTTGACACTTTCCGGTCAAGCGTACCTACAGTCTCCAGAGGAATTCCTTTTTGGGGGTATCTCATAAAATCCTCACTGTATACAATTGGTTTAAACCAAAAAAAGGAACTACAATGGAGACTATAATTTTTTTGGTAGGGTACAGTGCCGCCCCCCTCTTGGAGCCCAGTCCTGCAGAGCTTGGTGCTGCCGACGAAGGCGGAGAAGGCCGGCGACGAAGGAGCCCGCCGCGAGGGTCGCAGCCACAAAGAGGAAGGGCGATGGAGTCGGAACTGCTGCCAACTCGGCCGGTGCCGTGGCTTGCTCCTCTCTGGCTGCGTGTTCTCTTACTCTCTCTCTCTCTCTCTCACATTCGCTCTCATCTGACTCTCTCTTCTTCCACTGGACATGAAGGACTGTTTAGGTCCCGCGGCTGCTTGGGCCCCGCATGTGTTATGGGGCTTGAAGGAGACCATGAAAACATCACACAGGTTTCATATTGGTGAGATGTGTCAAGTTGCTTGGAGTCTGACTCTCACCCTCTCTCTCTCTGTCTTTCAGGGGCTCCTCCTTCTTCTCCTTCTCTTCCCTTTCCTTCTCCGCCTGCTCCTCCTTCTGCTCCTCCTCCCGCTCTTGGCGGTCCTGCTTTGCTTCGGCCTCCAACTCCTGACGCAGGTGCTCCTGCTCTGCCGCCAACTCCTTGCGCAGGCTCTCGCGCTCGGAGGCGAGCTCGTCATGGAGCCGCTGCTTCTCTGCATCCAGCTCTGCAGTCTCCTTCACCTCCGGCTCACCGACCAGCAACGCAGCGCCCGAGCGCTCGTCTTCCTTCGCCGCGGCGGCTTTGGCGGCGGCCCTAGCGGCCGCCTGCTTTGCTTCGGCCGCGAGCTCCTTGCGCAGCCGGGCGTGCTCCGATGCGAGCTCTGCATGGAGGCTGGCCCTCTCCGACGACAGCTCCTGCTGCAAGCGCTGCTTCTCATGCTGGCGCTCGAGCTGCTCGCGCTGGCGCTCAGACATCTCCTGCGGCTCTGCCTTGTCCTTCTCTGACGCCTCAGAACCCTTGTGCTCAGAGTCTGAACTCTTTTGCTCAGAGTCTGCGTGGTTCTGCTTAGGGGCACTGGACCTGGAGCCGGAGGCATCCGCCACCAAAAGTGCAGGGTTTCCCTGGGCGCCCTGACCACTGTTCCCTTGCATGTACTTCGCGTAGCCCTTCATGTACTGCTGGTAGTCCCCTCCCTGCCAGCCATGGTTCTGAGGGTCAACTGGGTTCAAGACTACGTGAAGCAGAGTAATACATCACCCCCGATGCATTATATAACGCTCTCCAGATTGGCAATCCCTGCTCACAACCCAAAAAAGCATGTGCAGACAGCGACACGCCAACGATTAATTCTCATCAAAAACTGGACGATGCGTTTGGGGGCCTGATGCCTCAGGCGTAGCCAAGCTGCCTGGCTTACGTGTGTGCTGCGTTCGTTCGATGTTGCCAAGTTGTTCTATCCATGATAGCTTTGTTTCGGTCGGCGGAAAAGTCGGCAACCAGAACGACTGAATCAGAAACCAGGTATGTTTCAGAAACCAGACGGCTGAATGAGAAACACGGCTGAATCGGAAACCAAAAACGACTGACTCGGAAACCACAACATGATTCGGAAACCAGAACCACTGATTCGGAAACCAGAAACCAGACGGCTGAATTTTAAAAGTGTTAGGACGGAACCAGACGCATCGGAAACCAGAAGCCGTGATTCGGGAACAGCTGCCAAGAAAATTGCGGACCCAAGGGCCGGGCAGGGCTGACCTCTCAACGCTTCACTAGATTGTACAAGCTTAAGTAAATGTAAAGTTACAGCGATTGTCGTTCGGCCTTACGAACTGAGGCCACACTCCTTTCTAAAAGGAGTACGCCACCAACAGCGGGTGCCGCTGCGTGCTCGAACACGAAGCTTCATGCTCTTTTGGTTCACTCACCCTTTAGAGTCCGAATGCATCAGACCATGGTTCCCTTGGATGCCCTGGTGCGCCCGTTCAGAATGCATCAGACCATAAACTCACGGCTACTATGAATGATCTGTTGAGCTGCACTGGCCCACGGACGTTATCATTCTCCCCCAACCGCCCCCCCCCCATGGAGCCGGAATGCATGAGAGCATGGCATCATGGTTGGGCCATGGATGCTCTGTTGACCCCTGGGTGCTTTGTGCTCAGAATGCATTAGACCATGGACGTTAGCACACAACGGCCCCCCCTCCGAATCATGGTTGGCCCATGAATGCTCTGTTGGGCCCTGGGTGCTTTGTGCTCAGAATGCATTACACAATCTTAGCATGCCCCACCCATGTCCCGCGCCAAGTTTCCAAACTCTAGTTTCTGACACGCGCCTCCAGTTTCTGATGCGTGCCGGTTTCTGACGCGCCGGTTCGCTGGTTGCTGATGTGCAGTTTCTGATGCGCAGTTGCTGATACGCGCCTTCAGTTTCTGATGCGCCCGGGTTTTTGATGCGCCGGTTCAATGGGTGCTGATGCGCAGTTTCTGACGAGCAGGTACTGTATGCACCCTGTGCTCAGACGATTCTATTCACGAATCCTGAAGTAGCCTGTGGCCCTTGCACCGACCTTTATACTCTTCATTCTGCATCTGCAGATTCGGGACCAATTAAAACTGCACGCTTTCAATGCTGATCCTCACGACACGACGCAGCAACAGTCAGGGCTGGATTTGCTTCGGGCCTGACTCTCAGATTTTGTCTAAAATTTGGAAGCCATACACAAGCTTTGAAACCTGGTTTCAACTGTCGATGTTACCATGCTTGTTACTCGAGACAACCCTGATTGAAAAGATGCCTACTTACACCCCAAACTGCTCACTGTTGCCTCTGAACCCTCCTGACCAAGTAACTTTGCCGCATGATTTACTTATAACGAAAGAGCAATCGGACGTTTGCGTTCTAGTTTCAGTTTCGGTTCTTGTTTCCTGCATTCCTTGCAAACACAACAGCCGAACAGACGATCGCGCCTGGGAGCCCTGCCCCTGCATGTATTTGCTGTAGTCGCCACCGTAGGACTGCATATACTTCTGGTAGTCTCCGGCCTGCAAGAGTCCATGGACCGGCGAGGTTCACATCTTTTGGGTGAAAAAGGGAAGTGAAAGAAGCCAGGAAGCAAGGGTCTCAGCTCTATCACATGTACGATTTACTGCCTGCACCCTTTGCTCTCACGATTCTATTCACGAATCCTGAAGTAGCCTGTGGCCCTTCAACCAACCTTTATACTCTTCATTCTGCATCGCTTTCAATGCTGACCCTCACGACACGACGCAGCAACAGTCAGGGCTGGATTTGCTTGGGGCCTGGAGGCTCAGACTTAGTCTAGAGTTTGGAAGCCATACACAAGCGTTGGGGCATGGCTGCAACTGTCGATGTTACCAGGCTTGTTCCTCGAGACCTCGAGACAACCCTGATGCAAAAGATGCCTGCTTACACACCCAACTGCTCACTGTTGCCTCTGAACCTTCCTGACCACAGTAACTTTGCCGCATGATTTACTTATAACGAAAGTACAATCGGACGTTTGCGGTCTAATTTCAGTTTCGGTTCTTGTTTCCTGCATTCCTTGCAAACACAACAGCCGAACAGACGATCGCGCCTGGGAGCCCTGCCCCTGCATGTATTTGCTGTAGTCGCCACCGTAGGACTGCATATACTTCTGGTAGTCTCCGGCCTGCAAGAGTCCATGGACCGGCGAGGTTCACATCTTTTGGGTGAAAAAGGGAAGTGAAAGAAGCCAGGAAGCAAGGGTCTCAGCTCTATCACATGTACGATTTACTGCTTGCACCCGTTGCTCAGACGATTCTATTCACGAATCCTGAAGTAGCCTGTGGCCCTTCAACCAAACTTTATACTCTTCATGCTGCATCTGCAAATTCGGGACCCAATTAAAACTGCACGCTTTCAATGCTGATCCTCACGACACGACGCAAAAACAGTCAGGGCTGTATTTTGTTTGGGGCCTGGAGGCTCAG
>CAJNDV010035801.1:282-20689 GCA_905221635.1 Symbiodinium sp. CCMP2456
GCAGTCGTAGTCGTAGTCGTACTCGTAGTCGTAGTAGTAGTAGTCGTAATAGTAGAAGTAGTAGTAGTCGTCGTCGTCGTCGTAGTAGTAGTAGGAGTACAATGGCAACAGTAACGGTGATGTCATGTGACAGTACAGTCGTACACAAATAGTAGTTACTTGCAACATCCATGGAAATAGTAACTTGCTGTTGATCCTAATTGCTTCATCCCGGAATGACCTTCCTCACGAACAAAAACCTAACTTTCGCGCCACCATTGCGGAACTTTCGCTAAGGCATGTTTACATACCTTTGCAATGCTACAAGCTTCTCGATGACAAGATGTTAGGGGCATTATATGTAAGAGCTTCTGGCAGGCTTCCTAGAGGTTCCAGGGGTCGTAAGGGCTTCCTAGGGGGTGCCTCCTTCGCCAGCCACTCGCGAAATGCATCAACAATGTCCATTGGGAGGGGCCTTGATCTGGCTGCGTCGACGTTAACGTCACTTACGCGGCACTTACGCGTTCAAGCCTGTACTAGAACCGATTTTTTGGGATTGTCGTTGATAAAGTTGCGGCAGTAAGTGGAGACGATAGTAACAGTAGCAGTAGCGGCAGTAGCAGTAGCAGCAGTAGCAGTAGCAGCAGTAGTAGCAGCAGTAGCAGCAGCAGCAGGAGTAGTAACAGCAGTACCAGTTGCAGTAGCAAGAGCATGAGAAGTGGTGATATTGGTAATAACAAAAAATAGTAATAGCAATAATAAGAATAGTATCAGCAATAGCAATATTAGCAACAACAGCTGTAACAATAATAACAATAATGATAAGAAGGATACTGGTGTTCATAGCAATCAAAAATGTAATGGAAATGAAAGTGATAATAGTCAACAGTAAAACTAGTAATACTAGTAATACTAGTAATACTAGTAATACTTGTATTACTAGTGATAATCGTAACGCTAATAACAATATTCACAATAATAGCAAAAGCAACAGTAATAGTAGTAGTCAAAGTCATAGTACTAGTACTCGTAACAGAAATAGTAATCGTAATAATAATAGTAATAGAAATAGTACGGCAAGTAGGCTAAACAGACAACTTTCGCAGAACAAAAATAACTGTAGCGGCATATGCATAATGGCTCAAGCAGCTTTAGATTAGCTACCAACTGTTAAAATAATATTAACAATACTCATAATAGCAGTGATGCTATGATGTTGGTCGTGTTAGCCAGTGGTAGAAGAAGCATATATGCGATGGCGAGAAGAACAGAACTCGCAATGAAAATAGTAATGATAACAATGACAATGATGTTAACAACAATTGTGTGCTGGTCATGGCAATAGCCATAGTAATAGCGGTATTGTGATAGTAATTGCAATAGCAACAGGAATTGCAATGGTTGCTGGCAATGGTCATAGTATAAGAGGTATTGTCACTAACTTGTAATCTCACTAGAAATAGTGAGCAAATGAGTAAACAACATTAAACAAGTACATGGCCGCAGAAACAAGCCCTCCCTTTCGCTTCTCCGACAATGTGATGATGCGGGCTTAGCTTCCGGCACAGTTATGTGGGCTCCAGCTGTCAAATTCCACGTCTCCCGTCCTATACAGCTTACGACGTCTGCAGGGCTAGTGATCAGGAGCCGGTCCTTGAACCGTTAAGCCAAGGGGACCATCGGAGATGCAGAGTCTGACGGAGGAACAGGGTGCCACGACCTTGCGGGGTGTTGCAAAAAGCCGTCGCAGATGCAAGACGCATGCAGCCAGAAGCCTTGTTTTTCCGCACCATACTCCGGCGCCAGACTTTGGCGAAGACCTTCTCAGATTGAGCCCATGGCCAATGCTGCCGACTGATTGGTCTGAGCCGCTGCAAGTACCTGACAGAGCTCCGTGCTGAGCTTCGTCGCTAGTATTCGGCATCCTCTCGTGGAGCACGTCGGCTGGGCTCGGAACTCCAAGCAATTGCCAATTCAAGGGCTTGTAGACCTGACATGTTAGCGTCTTCCTTGCAATTCCCCTGCCCTTACCTGCTGCCTGGACGCGTCCAAAGACAGTTTAACTAGTGCAAGAGTAGCACGAGAGATCACGAGAGCATCCGCCCTGTCTTCTTCTACCCTTCGGCCACATGCAAGTCCCAACCTCGAAGGGAAGCGATGCTGATGGAAGCGCAGGCACATCAACCTAAATATCTGCAACACATTCAGAAACAGTGATGAGGGAACAGAGCCGAGCTGCCGAACAGATGAACAATAACAATCGGAAAATCCCGCCTCCTGAGCTTTCGCGATGAGCTGAAATCGTCCTGCTGCGAGAGGCCTGATTCTGATTCAAGCCGTAAAAGAACGAGTGCAATAATGCTCCATCTCGGACGCCCTTTGCCTCACATGAAGGGCGGCGCATGTCGCAAACTCACCTGTTGCGATTGGAATGTCGCCGCCAGCATACTCAGGATTACTCAGATGTACGTAGCAAGTTTAGCGAGCTCATTTTTGTCCGAAGCTCTGGCCGCCAACCCCACCATTCCAAAACCTCTCTGCCAGAAAGGGACCAAACTCTCCCTTCGAGAATTCCAGCACATTGCACAGTACACAGTACTTCAGTACTTGTCCCTTTGTGACGGCAAGGATGCCCAGGGCTAGATCGGGCAAGGAGATCCCTACCAATTCTCTTGACGGCGCGGCCAGATGCCGGCACAACACGCTTTTTGCAGGACCATTCAAGACCTTCACTTGTTATGTGACAATTCACGTGGCAAAAAGCGCCTGAAGAGGCTGCAAGTACGGAAGCAACCTGGTACCAGCCGGCATGTTTGACTGCACTATGCAATATATGCAAAGTGCCCATACTGTGCCCGTTGAGGAGGGTGCGGTGTGGTTGGAGACTTCGGGCACCAGCTGGTCCGACGGGAAGAGCACCGTGCCTCACATCTGCAGCACGCGCCTTGTGCAGCTTGACAATGGTGCAGCCGAGATGGCCACAGTTCCAGAAGGTCAAATTTCCTGAAATGCGGCATACGCTCCATGAGACCAAATCAGAGATCACAGCCAACGCCGCGAAATTTGGACTACTTTGAGCTGCTGCTGTGTGCAAGCTGAAAGTCGAAGCAGCCGGCACAGCTCAGCATCCTCAGCGCAACGTCCAGCAAGTCCGCGGAAAGGCAGATTCACAGGAGCTCCCCGAGATGGCGACGTCGCCACCTTCCTCAGGCCGCGCTTGCACCCGAACGACCTCTGCAACACGACGTTCACTTGGCCTAGTGGGTGAGTCCAAAAGTAGCGGCCTCTTCCGCTGGGTGATCTGGAGACAAACGAATCTGCAGATAGCGGGGCCTGCATGACGAGGGCGAAAGGGCGAATGAATTTCTTCCGCTCGTGATCAGTCCCAGCAGAAACAGAAAACTGCTATTCTGCGAATTTCCGACATTCCACGAGCATGGAGAAGACACAGATAGGATTCCGGACTGTGCGGCGCGGCGAGTTTCCACAGAGTAATCAACACTCGGGCCCCAGCAAGAGTCGAAGCTGGCCGGCACGTCTTACCAACACCGGCAGAGTAAAGTTGTTCGCTGGGTTCCTGGCATCCAAAATTTGGCGCACAGATGACGAGTGTCAAGGCTCCTTGTGTCGTAAACCAGGAGATCTGCACTGCCCAAGCGGCCAAATACCTGCAACAGGCTATGTAGTCAGCACGGCCCCAAATCGAATCAACATCAGATGCCTTTCATCATTTGTCTTCTTTGCACTTAGCGGAACCCTGCAAAAGAAGCATGGGCGAGACAGTTCTCACCTCTCTCTCACCCGGAAGGCGATGCGTGCCGAAATGTGCCGAATACGGGGGAGCCTGAACCCAGAGCATCCCAAATCCAAAACTGCAATAACCTCGGTTTCGCAGGAGTATGCGGCTTGCTCTTGCAAGCCGCACCCTGTGCTGAGAAGGTGTCTACCCGGGGGCCTAATCAGTTGCAAAGCTACAGATGCCTGCATGTATGCGTCTGTCTTCTGATGCAAGCTCGTGTATGTTCTGCATTCGTAACGGCGTGCCTATACTAGGGGTTTCTGGATTGTGTAACCGGTCCGTTTTGGTTGTTTAAGCTTACCTCTTGGTTGCTAAAGAATCCGTTTGGCTGTGCAAGCTTGCTTGGCGCAGAATCGGTTCTGATCCGTGCCTACAGTGTGCGTCTATGCGCGGTCGCTTGGCGCTTCTTTCATGATGCAGGCATACGTACAGCTTGGCAGGTTGGAAAAAGACAAGCATTCATTCCATCTTTCTGACCACATGCGATGTCTGCGCTTTGTATGTGCACACACACACAGAGCTGCATGCTGCTATTTGCTTTCACAGACTCGAAGTAGGGGGTCATGTGCAGAAACACACAGATGGAAAGAGACCCTGTCTTGTTTTGGTGTACTTGTTCCTTGTAGGTTTGAAAGCGCATGTGCGTGCACATGCACACTCTACTATATATGCATATGTATACGAATGTACGCACGTATAGGTGTATATGTCTGTGTGTATATCCACATATATATGTGTGTGAAATAGTTCATTAATTTCGTGTATCTATATATATATACATATAGATACACACACATATGCATATAGATATATACACACATCTTAATTGCTGAGTTCCTAAGCCCAGAAAAGTATACACTTTCTTCCAGCTTCATCCCAAAAATTGTAACGTGTTTCAACTCAGCTACTAAGATACACACACACACACGCATATACATATATATATATATGTGTGTGTGTATATATATATATATATATTCATCGATTTCTAAATATTTACAGTATCTATGCATCAACTTATTTCGTTGCACACAATCCGGCACTCCGACGTATTCGACAGTGTGTTTGCCAAACTCCCAGCCTGCACGCGGCCTTCGGCAGAAACGCTGGCCACACCGGCTGGATTCAGTTGGGTCAGAGCAAACGCCTGCGGGACGCATGATGACCCATGCTAGCTACAAATTTCAGAATTGTGCGAATGTCGCCCGACATGTTTTGGACCTGCTGGCCGCTTCCACCTGCGACCTTCAGCAAGTAGGAATGCCACCTGAACGTGTGCTGACGTTTGATTCTACGGAAGGCTGGTAGCACCGCCTCGGAAGAAGCATCGGTCCCGGAACCGGCACCAGTGGTCGCAACTCAGGCGCCACGTGGAAAACCTGTCCGCAATGTGACCATCAGTACCGCAAGCAATATCGGTCTTCCTCTCGCCTGCTTCGCCGTGAGCTTCAACGCAAGCGTCTTCAGGCCACGGGCCTCTTTGCGGGAACAAGGTTTCGCAAGCCATGAAAAGCCGTTCTGTTGCGCCTGGTCTTCGCTGTCAGCCTGGAGAGTCAAGCCGTCGATGGTGATGACGCCCTGAACGTCCGAACTCTGCAGTTGGAGGTCTATGATGTCTGCACCTGAGTGCCACGGCCTCACCCGGCACCACTGCACGGAAGATGATGACCGCAGAATTGGAAGCCTGAAACCCGTTCGGAAAAGCTCGGTCCGAACTCTCCGAAGAAGTCCTCGCCTGATGTAACAGCTGCAGTGCCGGCGGCATGTCGGGCTCGGCCTCGAAAGGTGCTGGAACAGAACCTAACCGCTAATACAGCATCAGCAAGGGCGATCAGAATGCGACAAGCCGGAAACAAAGACGTTGCAGCCTTCTTACTGTCACGCAAACCGCCCCTTCACGAGTCGGATGCGAGCCAAGTGACGACACAGCGAGCTTCTGCTCGAAGGTTCAGTGGAATCTGCCTAGCTCGGATTGTTGGCATGTGCGATCTCTTGTTTGAAGGTGCAGGATCTACTTGGAAATACTTGGAATGTGCGCGAACCCACACCTCCTCAACCTTCCACACATCTCCACAACAGCCAGCAGCTGCTTTCACGCCGGCAGTGAGGGCACAGCAAAAAGCACACGGACGTGTCGAAGAAGAAGCAGATAGAAGCAGTAACTCGTATGAGCCGCAACACTCTGCAAGACAGCAAGCATTCCTACCCCTAAGAGCTAAACTTATTACCATTTATTGCCCCTAGTGTGTTGAATCAACATGTTATGTGCCCTCGTTGCGTTCCTGGTCCTGCCCGCCGCCAATGGTATCCCCCACCGGGCTTAACGCGCTCCTTCCCTCGAGGGAAAATCTGCGTCGCTTTTACACAAGAAAGACGGGGGATTTGCCCTTCAGCTTGAACATGCTTAAACCACGTCAAGCCTTTTCGACCCCCATGCGAAGGAGGCACAGTGACGCTCCACAGGGGCACCCGCGAATGCTGGCTACTTCGGTTTCCAGGCCTGGTAAGTGGAGGCTGAGGAGGTCAGGTTCGGTAGGCTCGCGAGCATCCCATGCTTTGCTTCTGTGATTAGCAAAGCTGCCTGCGGGTGGGATGGTTTCCCTGCCAATGCTTCTTGTGAGGGGCTCTTCACTTCGCTGTCTAAAAAGGCTTGGCACAGGGGCCTTCCTGCGAGAGAGACATGCGTAAGGTGCTTTGGCACATTGCACGGCCACGAGGTCGGACGAAATGAGCATGGGACACAACGTCGGGCTTAGCTCGCTGGGGACTCTCGAAGAGTGTGTGTAGCGAACTTTTCCGAGTCCAAGACAAAGGGTGGCACATGTGGGCGGGCTCCATGCCCCATGATTGTACTGTTCAAAGTCTGTTGTAGTAGAGGGAAGCCATGCTGCTCGTCCCAGCAGGATGTGAATGAGTTCAGGCTCCTGTTTCGGGACCTGGGATGGGATCTCCAAACGTTCCAGCATCGGCCTCCGCGACCTCAGTCGCTCTTGCAGGCGTCTCAGGGCCTGCTTCCCTCCTCGGGAGCATGTCGGAGTCTATCCCTCAAAAGGTGTACCTCTGAGCTTCAGCTGCAGAATTAGAAGATATTAGAAGTCCAAGCAAGTCAGCAGAAGCTCGGATGTGAAAACAATCTGCACTGTCGCACTTTCGCTTGTGGCAGTATCTCAGCTGCTGCAGAGGTGCATCGGCTGCGAAAGGTCGTCCATCAGCTCCAGTTTCAGAGCATACGTCCTGCGCAGTTCAGTCCGCTGAGTTCGAAAAGTGCTTGCTTCTGTCACTTGTCCAGGCCACGCCTACCCTGCACGAGCTGAAGCTTCGGCTCTGCCTCCGCATCACACACGAACCAGCAATGCTGCAGCTGAAAGTATCGGCAGCCATCTCATGCATAGTTAAAATCAACGCTGCCGAGGGGCTGAGGAGACTCCTGCTGTGTCGAAGCGTAGCACCTGCAGCTCTGCGTCTTCCCAGCCACTTTCCAGCGTCCCCAGCCATCCTGCAAGAGCAAGAGCAGCAGACAAAGAACAGTCTACATTCCGAGATCAGCCCTGGACAGACTGAGGTTGCACGTAGATGTTACAGGACGAAGCATGACCAAGCCAGCCGACTGCCTGGTGCGCGAGCATCGATGGGAACGCCAGGCCCTCGCCATAGAGGCAGCGTGGTGAAGCGAAGCACTGCAGGGTTTACAACCTCCGGAGTGATTCTGTTGTCCAGAATAAAAACTGCTTACGACATGCGGCAAAATCCTTGAAAACACACATGCAGAGAAGGTGCATGAACGATCGACGCCGCAGTGTTGTTCTCAATTCCTGATCTGCGGGCGCCACCAAAAGAACATTCAGTTTTGGCCCAGCACACACGATTTCGGGCTTGGCAGGGATCTGCGAAAGCGTGGCCATCTAGCCCTCAGGGCTGGCCCGTCGGTATATCAGATGTTTTAGTGAGTGCCGTCAAAGCAATCTGAACTATAACAACCTGGATTGACGGTGTTATTGCTCTACCAACCCGTCGCAGACAGGAATGCACTTTTGCATCTGCCAAATGTTGAATGTGAACGAAACAGACCACACTCCATCAAACTCGCTTGCTAAAGGCAAGGGCGACATCTCAACAATTCTCAACCTCATCGGTAGGCTTCAAAAAAGGAATCTCGCTTGAAGGAGAGAAAACTCCGTCATTGCAGGCTTCAGGAAATTAGAGACTTTACAGTGGCATACAGTAACAAATTTTTATGAGGCTCTGCAAGACCTCGTAAGACGCTCTGGCGGAGGCCGAAGGGCGGAAAGTATTGTTGCAACTACGGCTGAGCGGTTACAAGCTGTGCCAAGCTCGAAAAGCCGAGACGACGCAGCAGTGATGCCACAAGAAGCTGAGTCTTGACATCCGTGCACCCTGCACGGAAGTAGAGGCAGAACACAAACGGATCCAGGGATCCGTCCTGACAGTATTCAGTCTTCGCTGCGCTGTGCGGTGCAGAAGAAGTCACAAAGCGCATGACATGAGCTGGTAGTCAGGAGCATGGCCAAAATGTTTCGCCGAGCTAGTTTCCCCCCATGTACTGGCTGGAATCAGATGGGATTCAGGAGCACGGCCAAAATTCTTCCCCCGATGTACTGGCCTGATGCACAAACTCTGCCAACATGCTCCGACGCTTCCCCAAAATGCTGACGGACTCAGAGAACTCGAGGCTACAATGAACGCAGCACCCCACACACACACACACGCACACGCAGCGCTGGACCGGCTGCGTCCACCGAGAAGGCTGTCATTTCAAGGCTAACATGAGGTCCACGTGTTGGAATGCACAATTGGATCGTGCTTACCGCAAGATGCAGATACGCCGGCGGCATCCCACAAGCCAGACAGGGTTGTCAAATCAAGACCAACATGAGGCCAACGCATTGAATTTACAATGGATCGCGCTTATCGGAGGATGCGGACACGCCGGGTCCGCCGATAGGGGTTTCATTTCGAGGCCGACATGAGGCCCATGTATTGGAATTTACAGTGGGTTGGTTGCGCTTACCGGATCCGAAGATGCGGTGATGCCCGGAAAATGCGGCGGCGCCGGCATCACCGAGAGGGTTGTCAAATCGGAACACGAACCGTCACGGCACCACATGCACAGTGCCATTTCGCGTTCTCGAAGACACTGGAGCCAGCAAGAATCCAAGGATAAATCGTCGCTGCACCGCACGCACAGGGCCATTTTGCAAGACACGGCGACCCCTGCTAACTAAACGCCAACCAACCTCAGACAAGCTTGTTGCCGTGTAACACAGTTCGCTCGCACTACGGACTTGTTCACCAGTCCGCTGTCCGAGGGCCTTGGTGTGCCTCGATCACTGCAAGCGCTTGGCACTATGTGCGCTGAGCGATGCGACCGAAAAGTTCAGTACGAACAGCGCGGCTCACTCGGGCGGGAATGGTGGGTGACGAAACACCCTCCGACCTCGGGCCTTCAAAGCTGTCAAACAAAGAGCTCATAGGAAACTGCACAACTTTTCGTAACTGCTTGAACGAAACACCAACACCGCACATCGCTTGTCTTTACGTACACCCGCGCACTACCCCGCAAACCTGAAGGCCAAGCTTTCCACATCATGCCATGGAACCTCACGACAACCCAAGACACAACCTCACATCGACCTCACCATAACAGCCTCCTCTTTCACATGACAGCATAATCGTCGACAGCATGATGCACACATCATCAAAACAAAAGCACCATATTACAAAATAGCCAGATCGTCTTCGTGCAAAGTTCGTCAACATGTCGGGATTTAGAGCTGATCCCGACGAACAAGTATCAGGCCTGCCCCAGGAGCAATGAGTGTTCAAGAGTGCTGCAAATTAGCCGAGACTCGCGAGTCCACCGCCAGAACTCGCCCAGAGCCAAGATGCTGAGTCACTACAAGGCCCATCTGCGGCTGGACGAACAGGACGTCCGGGCCACCTGCAAGGGCGTGCAAGAGACACAAAAAAATGTGGGACGTGGGATTGTGAGGCACTGAGGCATGTCTTTCTCGTTCGAGATCTACAAGTACGAGACTCGACCCTCGAACTGGCTCCATCTGTCTGACAAGTTGATCTCAACTGCGGAAAGTTGAAGCTAAGGTCTCCGGATCTCCAGAAGAGCTTCACTTACTGCGAGCCCCCAGGGTTGGGGTCTCACGTTTGCATTTACAGCATGGTCTGGAATTACAACCTACCGTAACTAGCAACTATGGTCATTGTAGTTGCTGCGGCTATGGTCACAGTTGTGGTCGTGGTGCCAGTGGGTGGCAGGTGAAAAATGGATGGTGGTTGTGTGGTGACAAAAGCGGTTGCAATGGCTGTGCTAGTTGTCGGATTAGCAGTGGGTAGTTGGCCAGGGGTTAAAAAGGTGCCGCCTTCCACTGCCTGCGCGTGCCAGCTGAAATGTGGCACTGGTAGTGCCACTGATGGGAACTCCTTACAGGGTGGAAACTTGGTTGCGACGCTTTTCTCGGGAAGCCTTGCAAAGCTGCCACTCCTCCAGAGGGCGGCGTGGACCGCGAAGGACCTTAAGTTGAAGCTGCAGATGTGCCATGGGCGGTGCCCGCATCAGCGATGGCAGCAGTACCTTGCTGGGGCTGCATGGTCTGCAGCTGACTGCGTCGAAACCGTACGAAGGTGGGCTGAGGGCAGACTAGTTGCGATGTTTTCCAGCACCGTCAAGGGCACATCGGGAGAGATAACGTGCCGCATGCCAGCAACAGTCAAGTTGGCGCCGACCGTTGTCCTTCTCATGGGTGCCATGAAAGCGGGACAAGCGCACATGCGGGGCCCAGCCTCCCGGTTGCAACACCACGGAGGAGGACCGTGTCAGGATCTGCCCCAGCCTCACATCATGTCACATCAAAGCGGCTTTAGAGCGACGGAGACCCCCAAATTCTCTCCGGCCTCTGCCAACGCACGGCGAACCGGGCTCAGCTTGAAGGCCTGTTAATTTTCATGGGGCCCAGGGCAAGGCTCCGATGCACAAACCTCCGCCTGTGAACATTGATTATTCCCCTCACAATTGGTCTCGAAATTGTCGTGGAATGGACTGAATGTTTCTGGTCGCCAACTTACCATGGTTAAAATTCCAAGCGTTTCCTGCCACGAATTAATCCTGGTTTCGAACACCGAAAAAGTGTTTTCGGTAGATGCTTGTGCAACTTTTCAATCCAGTGTGGATACTGGTCCATCCCTCCCACACCAGCTCGAGCTGTCAGAAGTGAAATCAAAGGAACAGCGGATAAGGGTCTCATTCACGGTGCAAACCGTCCGCCCACCGAGTCGACGAGCTTCGGTCTCTGCAATATGCTTTCGTCTCCGATGCGCCACCTGAACCTTTGTGCGCAGATGTGCGCAGCTTGCAACATCCTACACTGGGCAGACACAAACGGTTCGCTGTCCCAAGCTGAGGCAAGCGACTGCAGACCCTCCAGCGACGAAAAAACGTTGCCCTGCTTGTCGTAGGCCTGCGGAAAACATCAAAGCGGCCCGACGGGGTGACGACTTGCACCTTTCCAAGTCGACATCTCACCGGCGGAATGCAGCCTTGACACCGAGCGTCTCCACATCATCCACATTTATTCTGCGCACAGAAGTCTCAACCTGACGAGAACTGAAGGTCTTGTCTGTCAAGAATCGAACTCAGGCCATCTTGGAAAAGGCCTCGATTCTGTGGATGTTGGCGATGTAAACTTCACATCCTCTGTTGCTTTCAAGGTAGCTGCACAAGCACGACTCCTTCCGCGCAAGCCAGAAACGGAGACGCATATTGCATGCCAAGTATCGGAGTTCAACCCCGGATGAATGAATATCCTGGGCCAAAACCAGGACCTTCTCGACGTTATCTACGCTTTCCGCGAGGCTGCGAATGATTGCGACTGGCTGACCTCCGCTTTCAGCAGCAATCGCAGGGTACAGTCTCAGGAAGCAAAGATAGGTTATCAGTAATTCCAATTTTTTTTTTAGTGTGACTCAGAAACCCTCTCTGAACGCCAAGCTGCAGCCATCACCTGCGCCTGGATCCTCTTGCACAAGGAACTGGCGTCCCACGTGCAAGCATGCCTGGCCAGCACACGTTGCTTCTGCACTGGGTGCACTGCTTAAGACTGCTTCTGCATGTACTTCGGCGCCTCCTGGCAGGCAGCCTCTGCCTCGGCCTCGGCAGCTCGCCGGGGCGGCAACTCCTCCGGCAGCGGCTCCTCCAAAGCCACCAGGTCGGGCCTGAGCTGCGGCATCGAGTCGTTCCCAGACAAAAAGAAGTTCTTGCATCTTTAGGCACCTTTGGGAGATCCAGCGGAAGCAGCCGCCGGAAGCCTCCACTCGCAGGCGCGCCCCGCGCGTTCCAGGTTCACTGTCTGCACGGGCCGCATCACCGGGAGCTCCTCTCGTGCGAGCAAGCGGAGAAGCAATCCCGTTCTCCAAACCCGTCTCGTGCCTCTTGGGGGCAGTAATGCTGTGACCACGGATATCTTGGGCTCGGCGGCAACCGGCGCCCAAGCCTCTGCTCATCTCTGATGAACATTGACCCAGCGCAATCCCACGCAGCCGAAACCTAGAGGGGCCAGCCGAGGAGCCAAGCAGACTGCGTAGACGACATGCCAAGCGTGCATTCCACCAGCGATAGCTCGAGAGAGGTCAGAAAGTTGTTACGCTGGCTCGGGGTTTTATGGGCATGGGAATCTGGACTCTGCTTCACAAGGTGGGTTGAACGGGGTTTGTTGCTGGATGACCGCAAGCAAGATCAACATAGCTCTTCGAATCGGAACTGCTTACATGTCGCCGTGCTCGGGCAACGGCTTCTTCTCGGTTGTCCGAATACCCTAGATGCTTCATGTCATGACGCGGCTGACCCGATGTGTGCGGCGCAAACAGATCAAGGCTTGCCGCCAAGGCTGAAGACGAAGCGGCCCGAGTCCTACAGACAACAGACAGACGGACAGACAGACAACCCAAGGATGTGTGTGTGTATATACATACATACATACAGACATCCATCCATCCATCCATGCATGCATGCATGCATGCATGCATGCATGCATGCATAGATACATACATATATAGTACACATTGAAAATATATGCTGTTGTTATCTGTGTGTGTGTTATATACACACACGCAGATCTTTCCGGCTTCTGCATGTGATACTGCAGTGCTGAGCCTGAACGCGCAAAGATGGGCTAAGGCAGTGAGTGACTCGTACGGTGACGGCTGACGCACTCGCGTGGCTACTGCCGGGGTCGCAGCGCTTGGCGTGCTTAAACTCCTTCTCGGGTCTGATATGGGATTGGGAGGAAACGGATGAGGAGTCGCTTCAACTGCCACTTATGGGGCAATCAAGTTATGTTGAGGCATTGCCAACTCGTAAGCAAAATGCAAACCGGTTAAGTGGGGGCCATCTTGTTGAACTCCGGCGAGTGCTGTGCGCCGCATGGCTCAGGTCCTCATTCGTCGGAGGGTTTGGATAATCGCAGCAAGATGTCGGAGTGGGCGTTCGTGTGCTTTGCCACGGACTAGCGCACGAGTCACGGGTCAGAGAATGTGATTCACGGAAACGATCACGCGGCTTAGTAGTCGGCAAAACCCGGAGGCGCTCGTCTCGTTTCTTCTCCGTCTCTCACGACCATGCCAGCATGTGCCAGCAGTCAGCTGCGACGCCGCCGCCGCCGGCTGCGTGAGCGGCTGCGCTTGTCGTCGGGATCCGCGCTGCAGGGTCAGGAAAGGTTCAGACATGTTCCAGCATCTGCTAGCATGCTGCACGAGCGTACACGGGTGGTGAGATGAAGCCAGAACCACCGGCAAAATTGTTGGCAACACCTTGTTGGCGCTGCTGGCGGATATCCGCCATATGGTCCGTACGCATGTGGAGGTGGATAGCCATAAGCCTGGCTGCAGATTAAGTAACGTTGCATTGCTAAGGGTTCTCAGCCTCTTGTTAGGCACTGTGCACACTAGCAGACCAGAGCGTTCGTGAAAAAGCACCTTCATGACACAGGACAGGATGTTGCATAGGCAGCGTCGCAGCTTGTCACATCTGACACATCCGTGTCCCAGCACAAAGCTTCAGACATAATTACAAGGGTTGGTCTCCCTACGGTTCAATCCAGCTGGGCTTGGCTGCGTAATAGTCAGGCGGAGGCGGTGGATAGTAGCCTCACGCAGAGAAGCTTCCGGCTCGCGAGTACAAAAACACATAGTTCGGTTTGCTTCCGAAAGGAATCTCAGCGCACGACCGTAGGGGTAGCCACCGTAGCCAGGTGGCGGATATCCTGGATAACCTGCTATCCAACAGTTGTGCAGGCGACCGTTCCGCAAACGCCTGACTGTTCTGTCACTGGACTGCTCGCTGCCTCCATAGCATGGTGGAGGAGGGTAGCCATAGCCTGAAGCAAGTTGGAGGCAACACTTTTTGAAGATGTTTCGGATAGCTTTTTGGGTTACGGTGCTGCCCTCAATGCTGGGGGGAGTAGGGCGTGTACACGATTGGAGTATAGGCATCGGCCAGTTCATGAATTTCTCTTCACAAGACAGCTGCCTCAAAACCCAATGGCTCAATGGCTGTCATCCCTTGTACTATAGTACAATATACTACACTATACTACACTATACTACACTACACTACACTATACTATACTATACTGTACTGTACATACTATACTATAATATACTATACTCTACTGTACTACAACATACTAGCCGCTATTATATTAGATTCTACTATACTATATTATACAAAATAGACTAGAGTAAACTAAAGTCGACTAAACTAGACCAGACTGGACTGGACTGGACTAGACTAGACTACTGTACTGTACCGTACTGCCATTCTGGGCTATACTATATGATCATGAGTCATATAAAACTGTATTACATGTTGTTACGATATGCTATGTTATGTAATGTCCCATTATATTACATTATGTTATGCCATGGTGTGTTGTATTATGTTGTGTCATCTATAATTTTTATTAGACAGGCTCACAGTGACATGATTATCAGTACTCATACGCATCAGACTATGTGCCTGGAGGTGGTCCACCTGGCGGCCCGCCTGGCTTGCAGCTTTGCACATGCTTGACTCGGTGGCTTTAGGTCCATGGCACGCGACGATAGCTTTGGTGCAGCCAATGACACAGTGACCGTGCCTGGAGGTGGTCCATGATAAGGTCCACTGGGACCTGAGTGCAGAAGGGGAGTGCAAGCGAGGCCGCAGAGACTCAGCGCCGTCCATAAGGCGAAGCACAGAGCCAGAGTAACACTGTGTCACTTGCAACAAGGCCCTTTCCAACACGACCAACATCCAACATTGGCTGCCGACGCTCGGGCTCGAAGTCGTCCTGGATGATTTCAGGAGTGCGCTTGCTCTTGTGGCCCCAAGCCCTCTCACCCTTCACACAAACCACAGATCTTCATTTGCACATCACATGCCTTCAGCTGCTTATGCGAACACTCTCGATGCATCGCGCTCTGCGGCACCACGGCCTTCTTGCCGCTTTCTCGGGCTCGCATCACCTCCTGCAGTGTACATACCAGTCACATGCTTGCTGATTCTGGTGACGGGATGAATTCACCTACCAGTGATCCGGTCCATCACTTCGGATACCGTCACAATCACTTTCAGACAGCAGACAGGACGAGATGCGTTACTAAACTAGTAGAACCATCCACACAAGTTGATAGTGCGGTTGGCCTGTCCTGTGGCATGCATCGCTTGACCTCGACCCACTTGTTGTCGATTTTGTTCAGCTTATCATTGGAGAGAGCTGCCTGACTTCTCTGAGCGAGCACAACAGTCACCCCGCAGATGGCTGCAAGTCCACTCCTTCGAAGCTCTAGCAGCATGTTCGCATGCCAGCAGGATTTGCAGAGCAATGGGAAGCATGGTGAAACATGATGGCGAATGGAACTGTACAACCGCGAAGGAAGAAGGCTCAGAGGTGGATGTACTGCCCTTCAGCGCTGACCCAGGCTGGCGAAATCACGTCATCCAGGTCTGCAGGAGTCGCCTCGAAGAACACCCTTTTTCGACTTCCAGATCCCGCCCGTTCAATGAACACCATGCCTCCTGGAAATCGGCAGACCCGAAGCCATGTCGGCCGGAACGGCCCGAAGCCTCGGGGGCGAAATTGCCAGTTGCCGAGTATTTGATTTACGTGAGGTGCTCCAGATCTTACATAACTTCCTAGATCGTTGAGCGTCGGAGGCGGAGCTTTAGTTTGACAGCATCGTGCTCGATTGTCAAACCCATCTCAGAAATTGAGAACCCAGCGCTCGCATTTGTTGCTAACAAGGACATGTGATGCGCAACCTGCATAGAGAGACGCATCTGAAAAGCAATCGCACAAGATACGACAGCACGCATCTGCCTGACAGTCTTCGGTCGATCTCGCGATGTGCACCTGAGTCAGCTGCGAGGTGTAAGTATGGGAGCTTATTTGTCGATCTGTGTCCTGGACGGCTATGCAATGCATACACCTACCTGTACCGGGCTCCAATCCGGAAACCACGATTCGTAAACCAGCGCACGCCAATCAGATTCGCAAACCAGGATTGGTAAACCGGTAAACACGGAGCAAGGGATTGGGAAATCAGCCGTTCGCCAGGAAGGATGAATGAATCATAGAGGGTAGAGAACATTGGGTTTCCTTGATTGGCATTGACGAGCAAGGATCGCTCTATGCATTTCCACGCCTTGGAGTCTGCACGTGACGGGCGCACTTGAAAGACTAGCCAACATTGTGGGATGGCTTAGCTGTCCACGCAGGATTCAAACATCGATTTCTCGATAGTTGCTGACTCCCTTCTGGCTTACTGGTGTTGAAAAGCTTAAGGCTCGCTGCGTATGGCATGGCCACGGTAGCTCACACTTGAGAAGAGGGCCACGAAAGCTAAGGGAAGGAAGCACAGCAGGGAAGAGGTCGGGCTGGTCAAGCGAATTTATGGCAGCAAAGCAGTTCGAATCACTCGAGCGTGGCGAAAAGATCCCGGGTGTATCAACATTTTCGGGTGGGGTGACGAGCTGACAGTAGTCGAAGAAATCACGGTCCTTGCTGAATGCTGACAAGTGTTGCGAATTCCACTCGGAAAAGAAGCAGAGAGCTGGTTGGCAAATGCCGGCCCGAGAACATTACCAGTACTAGCAGTCTGTCAGCAAGCCTTAACTCTCAACCCTGAACCTTACACCTTGAAAGCCAGATCACAAGCGCCAAACGCCAAAACCATAACCGAAAGCCCTCAAGCCCCAACCTGTCATCGGTATAGCATCCGCTAGAACCCTTGAAGGTCGGGAAGCCCGCTCAAACCCATAAACCCCAAGCCCTTTAACCTCAAAACCCAAAATGCCAATCCCATGCAACCCTGAACAGGCAAGTCGCAATATGCAGTTGCGTCAGCAACCGCAAGGTTCGCTTTAGATCATCGCGCAGAAATTTAACGAGGCAAACAGTGCAGTAGAAAGGCAGATGCGTGCGTAATGGAAAATATTTTTGGAGTCTCTCTACACGAAGATCGCCATGCTGAAAAGTTGCCCGCGAAACTGCTGCGACTTGCTACAAGCAGAAACTAGTGCCGAACTTGCAAGGTCGAAACAACGCGTACGCACTGCGCAACAGCATTCTAAACATGCTGGACTGGACCTCCAGCTTGGGCTTGGGTGTGCACGGGCGGGGGGCGGGACCTGATCCATCCACGCAACGTACTTGTTCGGCCCGAAAAAGGGGGCCGTGTCGAGTTCAAAAGGCAGCCCCCTGTACGCATAGTAGGTGCCCTCTGCGTCCCGCACCGCATGCCTTCTTTCCTGCTCCTCTATGGTGAGGTTAAGAAAGGCATCCGCGATGTCCACCGTGCAAAGCTCCAGCCCGCCCGCGGCCAAAGCGCGAGGCGGGAGCGCGATGCGCTCGTCGCACTAAATCCCGGAACGAGTCCCTGCACAGCTCCAAGACAGTTTGGGTCGTGCCCACTCGGGTCCTTCACCTGGAACATGAGCAGGGCGTTCTCGAACACATTCCAAGACGCGAGCCAAGCATCATAGTTCGCGGGGCCTCCCCGTCCGGCTGAAGGATGCGGTTCTTGAACTTGTTCTTGAACTTGAGGCTCTGTGCTGGCAGTTGACGAAGAGGGCGAAGTCCGCGTAAGGGGACAGGTCCAGATCCATGATCCTTACCTTGAGAGCGGATACCTGGTCCGGGGACGGTTCTGCTTCTCGCCGAACCGGTCCCTTGTTGTGTTTTCCCAGCACCTTGAAGTCGTCTATCTCGGTCTGCTCAGCTCCGGGACCTCTGCTTCGTCCGCCCCACCTGCGTCGACTCGATCACCATCAGGCTTCTTTTGTGCGGGGATGTGCGGGGGCTACGGAATCCGGCTCTCCCACTGTTCCCGACGCGGACGACGCGCGCGACCAAGACCGCAGTGTGGAGAGCATCGGCGGGGATGTTCCCGAGAATCCGAAGACCTGGGACACCACCCAAAGCCGAATCCACGCATCCCCAAACAGCGGCATCGAGCCCTGCCCACGCAAGGGCCAAACAACCGTGGTGATGCCATTAGGCTGCTCCGCAGTCGGCAGATCGGAAGCCATGGCTCGAGAAAACGGATCTTGTCCTTGGGACTTCCAAGGACCCGCGGGGCATGAGGCCCGACTCGGTTCCTGGGAACTCGAGACAGCTCGGACGGACACAGATCAGGGGTGGGACCCAGCCTCCAGCAAACACTAGGTTGTTATTGTTAGCACTGCGTGCAATGCACTATACTCGCCGGATAGGATCGGATAGGAGTGGCGATTGACGGATGTTCACGGTGGATGGATGTACTAGTCGCCTTGTCAAATGCTCCACGAAATTCCAGACGGACAACCAGAGGGTGAGTGAACTGCTTTGGAACGGGCAGGGACTTCCAATTTTTGATCAGCAACTCAACGAATTCGCAACAGGAGCCAGCTTCTAAACTGCATGTTTGCTCATTCCCACCGGATTCTACACCAAATAAAGCCTTCTCGACCTTCTTGAAAGTGACATGGGCCAAGGGGCTTGTTTGTTCTGCCGGTCGAAAACCGTGAAATAATAGCGCAAGAACGGCATGCCCAAAATGAAGACCTCCCCAAATTGTGACTCCTTCGGTCAGCAACCGGAGAAGGCAGCTCAAGAGTCTCCAACGCAGCATTGCCCTTGCAGCTCTCCTTATCCACCTTCATGAACGCCCCTCTGCAATATGGGTTGCCATTGTTATCTAGAACCTGGGATGGGGCGATTGAGTGATGCAGCCGTTTCCACGGCACACCTGGCCTTGAAAATGTATGCCCGGGGTGGGAGAACCACCTGAACCGGGGACATGATCCGAGTTCTCCTAGCAGAGCGGAACCGCACACCATCGCACACCTCTGCTCCGTCCAGCTCGAAATACAAGGTCGGCAGCTGATCCAAGTTGCTGCAATCTTTTTTCACCTCATGGCACGAAGCATCCGCTGTCCCCGCAACCTGCGACTGTGCTAAACGGCGCCTTCTGCTTCAAGGCATCCGTAATGTGGCTTGCAGAGCGTGGGAAAGTCAAGAGCGACGTGCCAGAATCGATAAGAGCCCCACCTGGACGTGCAACTCAGACACACACACACACACACACACCCGTGTGCACGCGCGAGGCCCCCGAGGCCCCCGAGGCCCCCGAGGCTCCCGAGGCTCCGGCAGGAAGGTTTGCAGAGGCTCGTCGTGTCAATGCCATCCAGGTCCACCTGACAGCGCTTCCCCCAAGCTCAGACCACGGCAGTTCCACCGGCCTGGCCTTGAACTGTGAAAGCTTCGTTGCCCAGTGGCTGTCTCCAGAAACATCCACGGACTGAAAGCCTGGAGCCAGCGCGACGCGCGGAGGAGAGGCGGTGCACCCTTCGGCTCTGATTCTGATGGCCTGCATCGTGAGCCATCGCGCTGATGGATGGCCCCAACCTAGGTGCAGACACATGTAGGGTGCGTCGCTGCGTGGCCCGAATCGGTGTCGAGGCGCTTCAACCAGCCCGGGCTCGCTGTGCCACCTGCGAGAGAGGGAGAGAGAGAGAGAGGGAGACAGACAGACAGACAGAGACAGAGACAGAGACAGAGGCAGAGACAGAGACAGAGACAGAGACAGAGACAGAGACAGAGACAGAGACAGCGACAGCGACAGAGACAGAGACAGAGACAGAGACAGAGACAGACAGACAGACAGACAGACATACAGACAGACAGACATGCAGTATACACACATACACATACACACACATACATATATAAATAATTGACCATAAATATATATAAATATATTGGTACAGATATGTAGATAGATACAAATGAAGACAGACCTGCTCTCGAAGTTGCATCGTCGTGAGGGGTTTGAGGGTCCTCGTTCGGACAGGGCTTAGTGGCAATAGAACTCCGATGTAGGAATTAGTTACTTTTCTCTAACGTCCCTAAAGCCTCAGCTGAGCCCGAAGCCCCAAGCCTTGTGCGAGGAGGCCTAAACCCCTAAATCCTACAAGCGTCCGCGGCGTCCCCTTCTGACATCCTAAGAACATAACCCTAAACTTAAATCCTAAACCCCAAATCCTCAACCCTAAACTTAAACCCTAAACCCCAAATCCTCAAC